>VSMD01045304.1:0-81426 GCA_008750895.1 Mirza zaza
TTGTAGTACCTATGTGTCCACTTAGGTGCTGCTCAGTTAATACCAGTTTGCTGGTGAGTATATGTGGTTCTTGTTTTTCCATTCTTGGGATACTTCACTTAGTAGTATGGGTTCCAGCTCTAACCAGGAAAATATTAGGTGTGCTATATCACCATTGTTTCTTAGAGCTGAATAGTACTCCATGGTATACATATACCACATTTTATTAATCCATTCTTGGATTGATGGGCACTTGGGCTGCTTCCACAGCCTTGCGATTATGAATTGTGCTGCTATAAACATTCGAGTGCAGGTGTCTTTCTTGTAGAGTGTCATTGGATCTTTTGGGTAGATGCCCAGTAATGGGATTGTTGGGTCAAATGGTAGATTTACTTGTATCGCTTTAAGGTATCTCCAAATTGCTTTCCACAGAGGCCTCTGGTTTCTGAGCCAGATTAGTTCTCTGTCCTTTATTGAGTGATACTCCACATCTACATATTGTTTGCTCAATACTCCTTTTGTTCTTTATTACTCAATATTCCACATCTATGAACACAGGAAAACTAACCCTGAGGTAGCTCTCATATTTTAGCAAAGCTCTTGGGCTTCTTAGGATCTCAGACTTCAACAGAGTTTTTGGGAGGGTGGAGGGTCATCCTGCTAATATTTCCAGGAGCCTATATACTTCTCAGTCTTATACCCTACTCAAGGTATAGACTTTTGAAGAAACTAAGTCAACTCATGTTCTACTGGGGCAGTTAACAAGGCAGAAAGAAATTTTATTAACTGCTGATAGTGGGAGTTACTATCAAAGGAAGCGAAAAAATAGAAAACACCACTGGAGGAGATAAAAGGTAAGACATTCATGGGATGTAATCAAATGAAAATAATTGTAGTTAGATCATAGTCAGGATTCAGGATTGGAAAGGTCCTACCCCCAAACTCCCTGTATCTTGTCCCAGATGTTCTGTGGTCCATCCTGGAATCCCCTCAACAGCTGGCCTGTTCTAGGGTCTTCTGTTCTGCCTCCCTCTACCAGATACAACCTATTGGCTAGCTGACAGGCTGGCACATTCCATAAGCTCTTCTTTTCCAGTCTTTTGGCTTCTAAGTCTGTACATTTTTAGCTGTTGGTTGACTCCTAACAGAAGCCAAGATCTAATCTGGGAATGAAGCCAGGGCCCAGGGCAGCCAAAAGGCAAAAATTGGCTGTGAAAATAAACCTAGTACTGCTTTTGGGACTCTGGGATGTTTAGCAATATTATGGAAGCAAATCATTTGTTTATTTTAGGGTCCATGTTTTTTGCATATGTATATTTTGGGGTGTATGTGTCAGACACATGACTGAAACCCCAAATGTAATGCATCTGCAAACATATGTGATGAGTAGTTGCTAATAACATCATTTTGAGTAGCAGAATTATGTAGGAAGGAACAAGAGGGAGCAGAGGGTAATTCTATTTGCTTGAGTGTTGTCAAAACATATTTAGGGGGCAATTTAATTTATTTCAGTCCAACAAACCTTTTCTGGTTGCTTCATTTTTTTAAATATAGAAATATTCTCAATAAATAAAATCATTATTTTACCAGAGAGTGGAAATCAGTTAATATTATGGTTTAGTTTCTTTTATTTTATCCATATATTTAGTGTAAATCACACTTGCAAAAGTTTAAAAGTAACTCATGACATTATAGAAAATATGAAAAAATAAAAAATATAAAGAAAATTAAAATCTTCTATTACTACTGAAATCATTCTGCTATACGTAACACCACATTGACATTTTTGTGTATGTATGTCCTTCTTAACTGTGCATGTGTACCATGTGTTAAAGCATATATGACATATAGTTTAATGAAGTTGAGCTCATAGTATATTTTATAATTTGACTTTTCTACCTAATGATGGATCTTGAACATTTTCCCATATTCTTACAAAACATGACTTTTAATGGCTAAATAATATTCTATTACATAGATGTGCCACACCTGACTTACCAGTTTTCTTATTTGGGATATGTAAGTGGTTTCTAGTTTGTCATTGTGGGATGGAATGTGGCAGGAATTTAGGACTTCTGCATTTGGTGTCAGATGACCTCACTAAAAATAACTCTTCAGTCTGTCTCTTGCTTCCTGCCCTTGTTGTTTCTGGAAACTTGTATCACGCGTCTCTCTTTTTTTCTGTTAAGAATCTGATCTTATTATAAGATGGTATAACTGAGGGGCTAAGAGTGAGGCTGCAGCCACAGCAAACAGACCTGGGTTCAAATCTTAAATTTGCTATTTTCCAGCTCTTGTTTATCTCATATTTAAATAAGATTATTGTGAGGATTACATGATACAGTGTATTCAAATTTATGTAGCTATATATCTGCTAATAATATTACCACTTATTGGTTCTCCTTTGGAAACCTATTTATTGAGCATTTTAATGTGGCAGGCATTGTGTTCGGTGCTCAAGGTACAAAGATGGGAAAAATAAGCACAGCTCTGGCCTCGTGGCTTTTACGGTCCAGCATTATAGAAAATCATCAAATAATCATTTTTTAAAAATTCAAAATTGTAGCTACTAGGAAGGAGAGAGACCCGAACCCTTCGGATCTTTAATAGGGGATTGGATATAGTCATAGAGGGTCTCTTGTGTTCTCACAGGAGATAACCATCTTTTTTCTATGATTCTAGTCAAGAAGAGAGGGCTGCAGGAAGACTGGTATTCACTAAAAATCACACTACTTCCTCTAAGGTCATTTTTTGTCTTCTCTCCCAAATGAACAAAAACTGTATGAACGTGACTTTATAAGAAAACATTCCAGACTGGGACCAGCAAATAATGTCTTTAACTCTTTCCTGCCCACAGTGCATGGCCTTTGATCATCTTTCTTGTTTATAGCATCTGTGCTATATCCCTTTGCACGTGCCTCCAGGGTGGACCATCGTATAATAACATGCATCTTTGCCCAAGTGTAGATTGCCACCCACCTTCTTTACTGGTATTGCCAGAGCTTAGCAGGGTACCTGGTACACAGTTGTTCTGATAACATTCAAAGCTGATAACATGCAAAGCTGGCTGGTTTAATAGCTAACACAACATTTCAGGGCAGAGCAGACAATACCTGCCCTGGAAGAAGTAGAGAGAAAGGAAGGGACTTCTGGTACCTGACTATACCAGAGTCACAAGACAATTCCATGTGAAATGGAATGGAAGGAAAACATCAAGGAGCAGTTCCTTGGAAGAGTTCAGTGAATCACTTTGTGGGGAGCATAAGAAATATTTTTAAACGTCTCTAAAAAGTGGGGCATTCCAGCCACAGGAGACACCAGGTACTTCAGGAAGAAGGTACAAATGACATCACAGGCAAGTGTCAAGACATAGGTGTGTTGGGGCGGGGCATGGTGGTTCATGTCTGTAATCCTAGCACTCTGGGAAGCCGAGGTGGGGGGATCGTTTGAGCTCAGTTCAAGACCAGCCTGAACAAGAGTGAGACCCTGTCTCTACTACAAATAGGAGGAAATTAGCTGGACAACTAAAAATATATGGAAAAAATTAGCCGGGCATAGTGGCGCATGCCTGTAGTCCCAGCTACTCGGGAGGCTGAGGCAAGAGGATCGCTTGAGCCCAGGAGGTTGAGGTTGCTGTGAGCTAGGGTGATGCCACAGCACTCTAGCCTGGGCGACAGAGTGAGACTCTGTCTAAAAATAATAATAATAATAATAGAGATATGGGCATGGTGGGAGCAAAGAGAGGCTGAGGAAAGGCTGTTAGGTGGATAAATAGGAGAAGACATGGGGGAGGTAGTTAGTTGGAGCTGAGTTATGAAATGTCTTCTGGCCATAGTATTAGATTTTTAATTTAAGAAACAAATATAAAAACAGGCTGAGAAAAAGCACAGGGCTTTACAAAATAGAAAACGAAATATCTGACATCACAGGAAAACAACACAGAAAAAAACAAATCCTCCCAGCTGTGATCGGCATGCTTTAGATCTTGAACTTTACTGGCCTCCTAGGGATGAAAGCGTACTTGGTCTGGTTCCCTTGCTCCCAACCTTGCAACCGGATTGCTAATATCGTCTTCACTGTCTTAAGATAAACAGAGCTTTACACCAGAGAAATATAGCATTTAAAAATTTTTTTATTTTAAAACATATATTAACAAGATTTTGTAACTTTACTCCATGAATAAATTTCCTCCTTACTGGCCGGGCGCGCGGTGGCTCACGCCTGTAATCCTAGCACTCTGGGAGGCCCAGGCGGGCGGATTGCTCCAGGTCGGGAGTTTGAAACCAGCCTGAGCAAGATCGAGAACCCCGTCTCTACTATAAAAATAGAAAGAAATTAATTGGCCAACTAATACATACATAGAAAAAATTAGCTGGGCATGGTAGTGCATGCCTGTAGTCCCAGCTACTCGGGAGGCTGAGGCAGGAGGATTGCTTGAGCCCAGGAGTTTGAGGCTGCTGTGGGCTAGGCTGACGCCATGGCACTCACTCTAGCCTGGGCAACAAAGTGAGACTCTGTCTCAAAAAAAAAAAAAAAAAAAATTCCTCCTTACCAACAAAGTTTTTCGTATACTAACAGATTAGAAAGTTTATTTGCATAAACTTTCAAATTTATGCAAGAACGTAGGAAATCTGACCATAACTCAAATAGATAAGTGTCAGATCTGCCTGCTTCCATTCTGTAATCTATGGACTACCAGTAAATTTCATGTGGACATATTCCTGTGTGTAGAACATGTCCCAAGTGCTAACTTCATTACCACGCCTCCTGATTCCTAGAAACACATTTAAGGACTCATATTGGCTGGGCTGTGGGGCTGCCAGCTACCCAATTCTGATTTCTTCTCTGAGGATTCAGAATTCTAGACCTCAGCCAGAACAGATCTCACCAACTAGTAGTGTGGTCCCCAATCCACAGGCTGCAAACTGGTACCAGTCCATGCCTGTTAGGAACTGGGCCCACAGCAGGAGGTGAGTGGTAGTCAAGCGAGCAAAGCTTCACCCACCCGTATTTACAAGCACTCCTCATCGCTCACATCACTGCCTGGACTCCACCTCCTATCAGATCAGCAGCGGCATTAGATTCTCATAGGAGCGTGAAGCCTGTTGTAAATTGCACATGGGAGGGATCTAGGTTGTGCGCTACTTATGAGAACCTAATGCCTGATGATCCGAGGTAGAGCCGAGACATTCCTACACAGAGCTCCCACTGATTCTGCATTATAGTGAGTTGCATAATTATTTTATTATATATTACAATGTAATAATAGAAATAAAGTGCACAATATATGTAATGTGCTTGAATCATCCTAAAACCATCTCCCTCCAGCCCCCGGTGTGTGGAAAAATTATCTTCCATGAAACCGGTCCCTTGTGCCAAAGAGGTAGGAGACTGCTGGACTAGTGGACTCTCTTATAGATTTTTGCCACCAAACGTTCTGATCTGGTGCCATGCCTGGGGAAAATAGGTGTATGAACCAGAGTCTAAGAAAATAGATGTTGTACTCACATTAGGATAATTTGAAGAGAGTTTATTATTTATAAGGGACTCATCACAAAAGTTTGAGAGAGTGAAGGTCATATCAGTATTTCTAAGGGACAAGAAACTCTTTTAATGCCCAGCTATGCATATTGTTAAACAAAGTTTATGGGAGGCCATTGTTTTGGGTTAGCCTCCTGGACTGGGCCCCCACAGACCAGACCAAACCAGAACGTGTCACTTGTGCTAAGTGCCATGTCATCAAACAGAACTTTGAAACTGGCCGGTTTTCAAAAAAAAACAGGAGATTCCAGTCTACCTGAGTCAGTGTAATAAGAGAGTTCCTTCTGTTTTAACCCTGTAAGAACAGTAACTCTGAAACACCCAATCCACTCCGTGTTCTCTATTTCTGCTTTCTTTAGCTTTTTCTGCCTATAATAAGTCAACCTCCTCTGCTCAGCTCATCAGAACATGTATTCTATTTTATAATTTGTTGTAATTACAAATAAAAGCCAATTAGATGTTTAAACTAAACTTGTCGTAATTTTGCTTTTATACAAAATTATTGTTTATTTGGAGAATAAAATGCAACGTATCTATGTGCATACCTCAGTTACTTTGTATATAATTAAGACATACCGGAAGGGGGAAAGATACTAGATGGAAGAAAACTACCATAGCAGTCAGAGTGTGTTAAAACCAAATCACGGTTTTCTAATTTAGAATACATCACCTTCCACGAGAGCACAGTGCAAGCGAAAAGTAGCAAGTCCTTCCCCTGTTTCTGAGATACCTCTGTCTGCTTCTGGAAAACACCAGTGGCTTCTTCATGTACCAGCCCAGCTCTGCAGCTGTGTCTGCTTTTACTGATTGCCCAAAAATCAGGAGCTGATCTGCCTTACTGTAAAGCCCTGTGGTTCACAATATTTTCCTACGTTTACTAAGTGGTATAAACCTCTTAATCTTAAACAGCAGTCCAACACCTGCCCTGACATTTTAGATCAGCTTCATCCTCATTCTCAGCCTTGACGCTGTACATGGGCTTTTCATTGGCCAAGGTGAGTGCCGTGGTAGTTTTAGCTGCTGTTTTACACAAGTGGTGCCAGGCAACACCAAACTAGCAAACAGACAGCATTAGGAGACAGAAGGAAAGGGAGGTGAGAGTCTCTTCTGAAAATTTTAATGTTTTGCTTTTATATTTGGTCATTTAATATAACTGGAATTGATTCGTGTGTATCATGTGAGATAGGAATTTGATTTCACTTGGCTTAGATGGCATTTCCCCAAAGGACCATTTATTAAATAGGCCATCTTTGCCCCACTGATTTACAATGCTACCACTGTTAAGATCACATTTATTTATATGTGTTGGTCAGTTTCTAAGCTCTGTATGCTGTTCTATTGGTCATTTTTTTTTTAATCAATGTATTACTTTTAAATCAATGCATCATTACCAATTCTCGTATTTGGCTTAATAAATCCTGCATTTTGTTTAATAATGTCCCCTTGTTGAAGCAACATATTTTTCTTTTTGGAATTTTAATGCTTTACAAAACTTAATAATTTTCTCCATAAAATAACACGTGTATTTTATAACATTCATTCTTTCCTTCATTTTTTT
Source organism: Mirza zaza (assembly GCA_008750895.1). Lineage (NCBI taxonomy): Eukaryota > Metazoa > Chordata > Mammalia > Primates > Cheirogaleidae > Mirza > Mirza zaza. The sequence continues at coordinate 7,079 of VSMD01045304.1, forward strand.
TAGAAGGCTTACTCAAACCAGCAACTTTGCTAGCAATACTTATCCCATTGATTTTTTTAAAAGAACTTTTTTATCACTAGTTGTGATTTTTACTGTAGGTTTTTTATAGATGTTTTTATCAAGTTAAGTTCCCTTCTAGATTTAATTTTTTCTATGAATAGATATTCAATTTTATTGAATACTCATCTGTTGCAATAGCTGTATGGTTTTCTTCTTCAGACTTAATGTGGAAAATTACACTAATTGATTTTCTCATATTAAATCATTCTAATATCTCTTATATACGTTTAGCTTGATCACATTGAACTATGTTTTTATATATTTAAATTTGGCTTGACAACATTTTATTTAGGATATATGTGCTATTTTGTAAGAGAAATTGGTCTATAATTTTTCATTCTCATGTTTTCATCTGATTTTCAATAAAGGTTTTGCTATCCTCATAAACCCATTTAGTGAAGATTTTCTCATTTTCTGTTCTCTGAAAGAGCTTTGTTAGAACATTTGAACATTTTGTATACATTATCAGGAAGTCATAAAGTCTTAGTAAGTTTTTGAGGAGGGGAGGTTAGTTAAAATTTAAATGTGATTTATTTAATTTCTAGTTTCAGGTATATTCAGGTATTTAAATTCTTATTAAGTTATTTTGGATAAGTACATAGAAAATTTAAAATTTGTCCAGGTTTTCAAATTTACTGGCAGAGTTATTCAAAATATTTCCTTATTATTTTTCTAAATGCTATTTTAGCTATGAGCTTTTTTGATTCTTAATATTATATACTTGTGTTTCTCTTTTTTTCCAATGATTTTTAAAGTATGTTTTAGATGTGTATATACATGTGTATATGGACATGAATGTGTGTATGTTTCTTTCACTGTGAAAAACCTGGCTCTCAACAATGCATTTACACATTGTCTAGAATACATTTAAAATAGTTTTAGAATTGTTTCACTATGGTATCTAGTGACACTTTTTATTACTAAAAATGCTTTTGGTCTTAAAGATGATTTCTCTAATAAAATAGAGCTTTATTAGCTTTCATCCCTTTCTTTACAAACTTTTGGTGTCTTTGTTTTAACTTTGACCCCTAAATAGCATTTGAATTTTGTTTATCTACTTTGACAGTCTCTATTTTTTAACTTGCTATTTTAGTTTATTTACATTTATTAGAATTGCTGTGGGTATTTCAACTTATTTCTAACATCTTATACAGTGCTATTTGTTCTATTTTCTCCCTCTGCTTTCCCCCTCCTATCTTGCCCTCATTAATGTTTTTTGATATGTTTAGAAGTTATATATACTATTTTTGTTTTGTAAAGGTTGCCAGTTAAATTTTTATATGTACATGTAATTTAATAGTGTCTAATATTAATCAGTATCTCTATGTGAGGACTTCAGAAGACTGAACTCTAATCATCAGCTTCTCATCCTATATGTTATTGTTGACAAGTATTTGATTTATTTCCTATTTTTTACTATTCTTTGCCTCTCACCCCCAAGTAAGACTCCTATCTCTAGGTTTCTGAAAACTACAAACACTTCCAGTGATTTGTTACCTGAAACCAAATGAACTTTAACAGGATGAGAGAGTAGCTTTTCCAATTTTACATTTAGATATCTTTGCTAAAATCCCAACTTCTTCAACCCTATATAAAAATTAGCAGTTGGCAATATTATTTATTAGTAAGCACAGAGAATTATCTCCTACAATGAAATTATACTCAGAGGAAAAAAAATCCATGGTCAGTATTTTTGCTCTGAGGAAATAGCTTGAGAATTACAACCATATGCCTGAGAAACTTTCTTCTTATCCTAAATTTCTGAGCATTATCTCTTATTAGACTTTCAGCTCTATCAAAGAGAAATTAATATGCTAACCTAAGTAATTTATTGAGAGTTTGCTATGAAGGAATTTATCTGTATTCTCTAGAAAGCCATAAAGCTGAGATCTGCTTCTGGCTAAGTGGAACTAGAGTCACAATGGGAAGGAACCTGGAGAAAAGAGGAGAACAACCTAGAATGAGGGCATGCAAGATTTGAGCAACCATAAACAAAGGTGGACCCAGAGCACAGGAATCAAGGTGGTATCAAGCAGTGATTGGTTAGCATGGTCTTCTTTTGCTTTGATATCCAGGTTTTATAGCACTTGTGTGATTCCTATATTGGCACCATGGGTCCCATGTTGGCCATGAAAAAAGGCACTGGCAATGTACCAGTGTGAACCCTCAAGGCTGGGTTGGAAGGACAAAAGGAGCAGATGTGAATGATCAGGAGTCCATGATTACTAATCTGTGGGCAGAGCAGAAGGAAGGGGTCTGGCATGGCTCAGGAGAACACGATTCTACCTATCAAGATTCCAGTGTGGTAAGCGTAATGGCTGGAATCAGAGGGTCAGTCGAGCTCAAAGCTGTCAGAAGTGAGTGAGAAGTCAACGTCTAGGAGCTATGGTGTTGGTAAAGACAACACACAGAGGGTCTCAGACAGTGACAGCTTGTTTTTGTTTGTTTTTGTGTGTGTGTGTGTGTCTACTCTGTGTCTTGGAATTCATGTTCTGAAGAATCTTGAGAAATTAGAGCCTTATCAATTCCTATTTTACATTAAAAAACAGATCAAAAGGTGTTAAGAGATTTGCCCATTTTGCAACTATCAAAAGCACAGTTAGGATTTAATATCAGTTTGTTTGACTCCAAAGTCTGTGCTTTTTCCCCTATATCCTGCAATCTGTCAATGAAATCAACTCCCATTCCTTCCAATTGAGCCTTGAGAGCTCCAACCACAGGTGAGGCTGAAAAATATGTGAAAAGACTACCTACTGCATGAAATTAAAAAAAATTATGGCATATGTAATGAATGGGTACTTCCTATGAGGTAGCCAAGGAATAGACGGTCTGTGATTTGGGTTTGGGAAAAACATGCTTTAACATAGGTCTGTTTTATTTACTGCAAATGAGGACTGAAGGATTGTCAGGGGTCTTACATGGATTTGCACTACTTGCCAGACAAAGTAAATAAGATTGTCACTGCAGCTGATTAATTTTCAGGACAAAATTTGCATCTTCTCTCTCTGGGATTATTGTTGCCATGGTGATAGTATGACATCAAGTTTTGCACAGGCGGTTATAGCTTCTTAAGTATAGACTTTGGTATGAGCTGGATAGGAAGAATTTCCAGACCATTTAGGGGAAAATTTTTATATGTTAAAGCCAGAGTAAGGGTAGAGAATTGTCCAGTTAAGATGTTGAGTCTGTGACTGTATTAATATTAAATCTCTTTCTATTTTGATGTCCATTTTAATATCCTAAACATGAGCGAGAAGATCAAACTATATTTGCATTTGCATAAATTGAAGCTTTCAGTAAAGTGCTTTTCGTTGACACCGTGAAAAATGTAGGATCTCTTATTGCCATTGAGCAGGAAAATGAGAAGCATTGCACAGTGGAAAGAATATTGGTCTTAGAGTGGGAAATAAAAATTAAAGCTCAATGCTGCTTCTTACTATGTGACTTTGAATTGAATTTCTCTGAATTTTGATTTGCTCATAAAGAATAGAGTATAGTCATAAAGAATANATAGTCATAAAGAATAATTTCTGTCATTTTAAAGATTAAAAAAACCACTTTATGGATATGAAGTATTATCGTAGATGAATATTCGGGCAACAGACATTCTGACTTACCTTTGGGGAAATTATTCTCCACTATTCTTAATCCATGATGTTGAGCTGGGGCTGGCAGTTTTCTGAGATCATTGGTTGAGTTAGGGACTCGGGATTGGCCAATGAGAGTTCAGCATCCTTCTAGTTATAATAAGTCATTCAGGACGGACTCGTGACCCAAGCCAGGCCATTGAGAACACTTCTTGAGTCTTTTGTTAAATATATGGAGAAAATTATACCATATTCCAGGTATGAGTACTTAGGTGGTAGGATATAAGCCTCAGTTGACGATAAACATCTTTGTTAGCAGTTGGGGATATTAAGCCTGGAAACAAAGTTAACAGAGAAGTGGAGCTGAGAGAGAGAGATGTCACACTTTGACCACTTAAACCCAGCAATATCTGACATTTGCTCCTTCACTTTACTAATGGGAGCTAATTTATGGCTTAATCCAATTTGAATGGTGTTTCTATTACTTGAAAGTGAACAAATTCTGAATACCAGAATCACCAGAATATACTTAGACACATATAATTATAATTAAAAATTTTGCTAAATAACTGGAATTTTGCTCATATCTAGAATGGTCAAATGCATTCCAGTGTGGTTGAGGTGAGAAAGGAAAAAAAAAAAAAAAAGAAAGAAATAAAATGGTCAAAGGTCAGCTATTTCTCACTTTGATGTCACATGCTCTTTAGATGTTTCCCAGGTGAGTGTGTATATATATATATATATATATATATATATATATATAGCCATATTTCTATTTCTGAACAATGAATTGGGTCAGTTATTTGGTAAATATAATTTACTTTTCAGGATGGGCTCTTTTTTGTTTGTTTGTACATTATTTATTTTTTACAACAAGTGTCACTACTTTCACGAATCCATGAGATTAGTGATGTTGTTCACGGAGAGACCAGGGTATGAGAAAAGGACCAAGGTTAGAAGCCTGAAGATGATAGTACATTTTGTATGAGGAGAAAGAAGAGTCCATGAAGGAGACTGAAAATGAAGGCAAAGTGTGTAAATGAAAACATGTCAGGAATGTATTAATGGTTCACACATTTCAATGCAGCAGAGAGGCCTGATGAGATATGGACTGAAAAGTTTCCCTCAGGATCAGCATTTAGGAAGTCATTAATAATTAGTGAGGGCCAGGCATGGTGGCTCACACCTGTAATCCTAGCACTCTGGGAGGGTAAGGCAGGTGGATTGCTTGAGCTTGGGAGTTCAAGACCAGCCTGAGCAACAGCCCATCTCTACTAAAAATAGAAAAATTAGTTGGGCATCCAGGTGTGCACCTGTAGTTCTAGCTACTCAGGAGGCTGAGGCAGGAGGATTGCCTGAGTCCAAGATTCTGAGGTTGCTGTGAGCTATGATGACACCACGGCACTCTAGCCAGAGCAACAGAGTGAGACTGTGTCTCCAAAAAAAAAAAAAAAGTAATTAGTGAGGCAAGTCCATGAGATTTATTGAGAGGCTCTATTTGAGTAGAATGAGAAATCGGTGAATATTAAAAAGTGGCAGTTGAAAAGTGGACATTACTCACTGAAGAATCATGGATAAAAGCAAGGGGAAATCAGACAGAAATCAAAGTAGAGCACAGAATCAGGGAGCGTTTAAACTCTTTTCTGAATGGAAGAGCCTGAGTATATTGATAGGCGGTGGAGAAGCAGCAGCCAATTTAAAGGAGATGTGACATTTAAAAGGGAGAATAGATACAGGAAGGTCTGGCTGAGGGGAAAAGAAGGGAATACCAGAATGTAAGTAAATGTGTTGGCCTTGAACAGAAGAAACACCACCTCTGAAATCAGAGGAAAGAAGGCACAAGTGTGTGTCATTGTGGACAAGCTTGCTGGTTGGGAATGGGAGAGCTAGGGGAAGTTACTACTGATAATTTTAATTGTCTTAGTGAAGTAAAAAAGCAAAGGTATCTATGAGCTGAGGAAATTTGAACATTGTCAAAGAGAAACAGCCAGACATATTTGTTAAAGGCAGTGAGGCAGATTTTATTCAGGCTACTATAACTGTGGAGAGATACCTCAGTATAAACTCAATTTAGTTCTGCTGGAATGAAAAGTAGGAGGCTCTTTAAATCCTGGGGTATGCTACAGGAAAAATACTGAAGGGCATTGAGGTGGGGAAGGTTGGTCAACATGATGAGGCCATCTACATTTGTTAATTGGTACTTATCAAAGTTAGGCTCCTATACTCCCATAGAAAGACTGGGAGACATGAGCCTTATCTTTCTTGATAATTACATTTTAAAGAGTTGACTCTCAGGTCCTTGAGAAAGACATTCCTGGGTTGCAGAAACTACATCTCAAAGGAACAGAGAAAGAATTTACAATTGCTAGTTTTCTAAAATGGAAAGGGGAGTCTCTGAGAAAAGGGAGGTCAGGAGCCCATAGTCAGGTCTCCACTGAAACAGAGTGTAAATTCTCCCATCCAAGTACTGACCAGGCCCGACCCTGCTTAGCTTCTGAGATCAGACAAGATTGGGCATGCTCAAGGTGGTATGGCCATACACCCAAATAGTAAATTCTGTAGCAGCATTGAGCTTTTCCAGGCAGGCATGCTGATGGATCATTATCCTAGGGGCCACATGCCTGAGCTGATAGAAGCCATGCTAGAGTGTGCTCAGGAAGAGAGTATGTGTCATCACACTGATGTTTGGCTTTCTCAAGATCATCCTGAAATGGATGCTGCCAGGTTGAATCCAGGTGTGAAGCAGTGCACATGAACGCATGGTGCTGACTTTTAAGCAATCTCAGAGAAAGCTTTCTGAATGGATCACGTAAGAATTGATAACAGAATGTTCAGTTTAGAGCAATGTAGAAAACTAAAACAGAAGGAAAAAGTGTATAACCTCACAAGTAGAATCATAATAGAAGGGATGGTGGAGCAGAGCTAGAAGACAGATGTAGCCACACAATGTCCTGTGATACGGAGTTGGTTTTAGTCATTCGTGGAATTTATGGAATTCCTACTATATGACAGGCACTGGTCTAGAGATGCAAAGCTCAATATAATTGTAACTGTTTATTAATTATGTGCTGTATATATTTATGCTGAATTTAACTGCCAGTAAATGGTATGCAATGCAGTCTGTGAAATGGTACAGTTCCATTTATGAATCTTTTTATTTCCCATAATGTCCTGAATTCAGAGAGCTTTTAGGTATTGTTAATGAGATGTGTTTGCACTGGGGCAGACCCACCTGGCATTTGCATGCAGCACCCTCTTTTCCTTTTGGAGCAGAATCCTTATGCAGGATTAGTCCCTGGCTAATGATGGTTCAGCTTACAATTTTTTGACTTTATGATGGTGCAAAAACCATCCGTACACAGTAGAAGCCATACTTTGAGTACCCATACAACCACTCTGTTTTTCGCTTTCAGTATCGTAGTCAGTAAATTACATGAGATATTCAATGCTTTATTATAAACTAAGCTTTGTGTTAGATGTTTTGCCCAGTTGTCGGCTAAAGTAAGTGTTCTGAGTACGTTAAGGTAGGCTAGGGCTAAATTGTGGTGTTTGCTAGCTTAGGTATATTAAATGCATTTTTGACTTACAATATTTTCAATTTACTATGGGCTCTTTGAGACATAACCCCATTGTAAATTGAAGAGCAATGGTACTGAAATGATTTAATCAGATTTTTGCATTCACATGGCATTGTGTAATGTGATAAGGTTTGGGACACATAACTAATAAATCTCTGAGATTAGTGTTGCTCTTCATTTGGTAAATCAAATTTAATTTTTATGGTGGATTCTCTTTTATTTGCTTGCATGCATTTTATTTAGTTTTTATAATAACTAATGAGTCTATGAGATTAGTGATGCCACAAACTTAGGTTTGCATTTCAGCAATCTGTGAATTTGAGCAAGTTACTTATTTTTCACATTTATTCAAAGAGAGTTTTAGTATTTACCTTGCAGAGTTGTATAGAAATTAAATGAAATAGTGTTTTAGATTACTCATACAGCTAAAGCTGAGAATATTCATGTATTGATATGGGAATATCTATTTACTTTAAAACAGTTTTAGGTAGTTTTAATGAATGGCAAATTAAAAATAATTGTTCAGATTGTACTAGATAGAAGAGATACTTCATATTCCTTATATCCTAATTCAATTTATTTTCAGAAATAATATTTGTAGGAAGGTAAGTCATTTAATAATTCTAAGATTCTTTAGGGAGAGCCTTTAATTATATGAAGGTGTTGAACAGTATTCAGACTGTGAGGGAGAGTCAAGGACATCTCTGAACATCTCAGCAGGAATACAAAGCTCAGTGACTGTGAGTACATAATCTGGCTTCAAAGGAGTCAAGTCTTATAGCGTAGAGCCTAATTATAGGGCTCAGGGTTGAGAAGAGTCGTGCTGGAGATACCGAGGCAGAGCCACTATCCTTGCCTACAGATACTTGAGTATAGAACTGTGAGCAATTTATATTTTACTACCTCGAGATACAAACAAGACAGGGATATAGGGTAGGTGGGGAGAAGAGGAAGCTAGAAAGGGGGATAAAATAGCACAGTGGGAGGCTGGAGCTTAGATTATAGATTTTTTTAAAAAATTAATAATTAGTAATAGAAGGGGAATAGGAAGGAGAAGAGGAAAATAATAAGGAATAAGGAGGTATTTGAGAAGGAAAAATGCGTAATATTAAATTTTAAGTTGTTTGTGTTTCTGGGATTCCCCCTAATAAATAGAAATACTTTATTTATTTATTTATTTATTTATTTTGAGACAGAGCCTCACTCTGTTACCTGGGCTAGAGTGCTGTGGTATCAGCCTAGCTCACAGCAACCTCAAACTCCTGGGCTCAAGCAATCCTCCTGCCTCAGCCTCCCGAGTAGCTGGGACTACAGGCATGTGCCACCATACCCAGCTAATTTTTTTTTTCTATATGTATTTTTAGTTGTCCAGCTAATTTCTTTCTATTTTAGTAGTAACAGGGGCTCGCTCTTGTTCAGGCTGGTCTCGAACTTCTGAGCTCAAACAATCCACCCCCCTCAGCCTCCCAGAGTACTAGGATTACAGGCATGGCCACCGCGCCCAGCCAGAAATACTTATTATAATAAATATTTCGAATATTCCAAATCTTTACTAGAGTTTGCTAGACACACACACAAAAAATGAAGGAATTTTGTAGAAGTCAAGGCAGAGAGTTAGTTTCTACATCTGGATTGGCACAAGGCAGGACAGAACTAGCATGCTTGAGATAGAAAGGCAACCCTAAACAGAGCTAACACTGGGATCAGAAGCTCAGAGTCAGATTTGGGAATGTAAAGTCCTGGGAATTTTCAGAAATCTTAGGAAAGATATTAAATTTTTCAAACTCCAAGGAATAGTTATTTAACAATATATTACTGTAGACCTATTGGGCAGAATGACCCCAAGTAACCTCTGGGTTAACCCCAGGCTCTGCGCTGCTTATACCAGTAATATTCTAAGAGTGGCTGAGCATCTATTATTAACTTACTGCTGCTGGCAATGGCAGTCTGCTGGGGGAAAATTATGCAGAGAAAAGATTCCATTTCTTTCTCAAATTTTGGCAGAGGATTAGTAGGAAAATTATCTAAAAATGAAATGACTTAATATAAATGTTATGTGAGAAACTTTTTTGTTGACACTTGTATTCATAAGACCGAAAGTATGAGGGTGAGCTGGTGTTAAGATTTTCTTCAATATTACTTAAAAATAATGAATGCAAAGTTATTTTTAAAACAAATTAGTCACCCAGAATTTATTTTATTCCCAAAGGCAGTTCATACATTAAGATTTACGCTTAACATGCTGCTTTCTTAATTTGGAACATGTTAGTATAAGAAAATGACACAAATTATTTTCGCGCTTCTAATTTAGCTCCTGTAGAAATGGTAATTTTATACTCTATATGAATGTCATATATCATGTTTAATTTCTTTATTTTTGATATGTACATCTATAATAATGGTGGCTAGATAGAAACAAGGGTAGGCAATATATTATCTAGCATTCTATCAATTGAAACTGTTTTATAGCATAGTTACACAGTGAGAACTGAAGATAATATAAAGCACTCTAAGATTTTGATATGCATTTGAATCATTTACTTAGGAATATATTAAATTATGCTTGATTTCATTTTAGTATTGTGACATGACTGATACAATTTTCATTGATAAAAACAACTTACGTATATCATCCATTTTCTCATATTTTCCTCATAATGGGATTTGGAAACAGGGTCATAAAAGAAATATGTTTGTTTATGGCCTAATAGCTAACACACTGCTTCCTAAATTTTACAAGTATAAATGTGAATATAGTTAATACCGATGATATATTTTAATTCTCAAAAATATTTGATACATTAGTTGGAATAAGTACCTGGTAGGACTCACATAAAACTATCATTTTATTTCATAGACATATTATATTTGAGATTCAAATATTAAGAGTTTCTATATGCATTTAAAAATATTTATGAGGATGGTGTTTAATATTTGAAGTGTGCTAAATTTAAATATTGAAAATTATTAACTTTGATCTCTTTTCTTTTTTACTTATTTACAGTTTGTAAATGAACATGTTAATTACAGAACAATGAAGCTAGATAATTGGCATTCATCAAAGCAGTTAGTCAGCAACAGTAATATAAAATGAAACAAAAAAGAACCCTATGTAGGCCGGGCATGGTGGCTCACACCTGTAATCCTAGCACTCTGGGAGGCTGAGGTGGGTGGATTGCTCCAGGTCTGGAGTTCGAAACCAGCCTGGGCAAGAGCAAGACCCCGTCTCTACTAAAAATAGAAAGAAATTAATTGGACAACTAAAAATATATACAAAAAAAAAAATTAGCCGAGCATGGTGGCACATGCCTGCAGTCCCAGCTACTTGGGAGACTGAGGCAGGAGGATCGCTTGAGCTCAGGAGTTTGAGGTTGCTGTGAGCTAGGCTGACACCACGGCACTCACTCTAGCCTGGGCAACAAAGTGAGACTCTGTCTCAAAAAAAATAAAAATAAAAAAGAACGCTATGTAGTCTTCATAATATTTTGATGTTAATTTTAAAATTTTGAATATTTATATATTGATCAATTTTTTTGGTATGATGGAAATAATTTGTGTATTTATTGATACTGCCTTTAATAGATGAATTGATTCTTTTCAATTTTTTCTTAGTCCAAACTTAACATATCATCCTGACTGCCTCACAAAAACAAATTGTATACATACATGGATGTTCCGGGCCAATCGTTTCCAGATTTTTAAATTTCACAGACTAGTGAAATTACAAGAAAAACGAATGAAGGGGTTGGCCCAGGTTTGTTAGTATTTCTTATTGCCAGTGAAAACATTAAACAAAACAAAACAAAATTATTTACGATTATCATTATTTCACAAAAGAGAAGATATTAAATACAAAAAAACAAAGAATAAAGGAAGGTTATAATCTTATACTAAAGGATTATTTGCTAAGAGCAGTTTATGAAACAAATACACACATATATACACACTCATATTTATTTTTCATTTTTCCTGCTATGAACTTCCTACCTCTTATTCAGAAAACTTCATTTAAATGGGTATCCAGGGAACACAATTCTAGGCTATTACCCAGACCCTGTGTTTATCTCCCTGGCCAGATTCTTGGCTCCACATCTCATTTCTGATACCTGTTTGTGTTGTCTTTCTATTGCTTTGTCCTTCTGATGCCACTCCTGGCTTTGGGGACCTCCATTTTCTATAAAGATTTTGGGGTATGCAAACTCCCATGCTTTTGTCATTTCTGCTGCTTTAGGGTGAGAAATCCCTGTGCTACCCTCTTGCCCTTTGGAATCCCCATCCTGGCTGTGATAGCCCCAGTTTTGATCAGGAATTCAGACATATTTTCCTCTACCTGAATCAAATTTCAGTTCCGTTAGTTCTATCAGCACAGTGTGCATCTTCCTTGTTGGTAATGTTTCCTTGCTGCCAATGACATTTAAAATAAGAATGCATTTTGTTCAAATTGTATAGGATAGTTATCCAGTTGTCTTAAGCTTTGAATATGTGTATGGAATTTTTTTGTTACTTAAAATAATAATTTACTGAGGGGAGATTCACATGATGATATATTTTTAAACGATATTTTATAGGTTGTTTATATGACCTGAAATGTTCGAAATCATCAAAATTAAAGAAGGATGTTCTGAGTATTCTCAGGCAGGTAACTTATTATCAAAGGGAGGCATAGGGGTCATTGTTCCACCATCCCAGCCCCAATGCAGAGTAATGACATATGAATTAGATGGTCATAAGTCTCTGTTTAGATACTTCCAGTCATGGGGAAGCCATTGTCACAAGTTGTCACATAGGGTTTCTCATTCCACTTTTGGCCATCATCATTTGAAATTTCTCTTAGAATGACTTGAAAGCTACAAGTCTACATCATTTTCTTTTTGTTATATGTATTTTTTTTTATTTCAGCATATTATGGGGATATAAATTTTAAGGGTTCAAATAATGCCCTTCGCCCCTTCCCCACAAGTCTGAGCTTCAAGTGTGACCATCCCCTAGACGGTGCACATCTCACTCATTATGTATGTATATACCCACCCCCACCCCCTCCCACCCTCCCAATACCCAATTAATGTAGTTCCTATGTGTCCACTTAGGTACTGCTCAGTTAATACCAGTTTGCTGGTGAGTATATGTGGTGCTTGTTTTTCCATTCTTGGGATACTTCACTTAGTAGTATGGGTTCCAGCTCTAACTAGGAAAATACAAGATGTGCTATATCACTGTTGTTTCTTAGAGCTGAATAGTACTCCATGGTATACATATACCACATTTTATTAATCCACTCATGAATTGATGGGCACTTGGGTTGTTTCCACTGCTTTGCAATTGTGAATTGTGCTGCTATAAACATTCGAGTGCAGGTGTCTTTTTTGTAGAGTGTCATTGGATCTTTTGGGTAGATGCCCAGTAATGGGATTGCTGGATCAAATGGTAGATCCACTTGTATCACTTTAAGATATCTCCATATTGCTTTCCATAGAGGTTGAACTAGTTTGCAGTCTCACCAGCAGTGTAGAAGTGTTCTTATCTCTCCGCATCCACATCAAGGAAATGCAAATCAAAACTACAATGAGATATCACTTATTTTAAGTAATAATGGCCTTTATCATTTTCTAATAATAGTCCTTCAACTATATAAAGATAGGTATAAAATCTCCTGGGAGTCTTTGCTTCTCTAGGTTAAACATTCCTAGTCCTTTCAGCCATTCACTTCATATAACATGTTTTTCAGATCCTTAATCTTTTAGATTTAATTTTTATGAATATGTTGATTATTTTAATAGTCTTACAATTTACATTGTCTCCCAGAGATGGACAAAACATTCTTGAAAAAAGTTTCACAAACTCGAGCAGGCTAGACAATTTCTTTTGGGTCATCTGGCTGTGTTCCTATTAATACTTGTTCTTAAAGAAGATGTTCACATAAATTTTGTGATCAACATAAATGTTGTGATCAACTAAAAGATGTTTAAATTTTGTGATCCTAGATTTAATCTTTCCTACTGAAATAGGTTCTTTCTATTTAATTCTTGTACATATGAATTTCTGAACTGAAATGTGGGGCTTCAGATTTACTTTGATAAAATTAACATTGTCAATACATTTTAGCATTTACTGCAAGTTAGAGGTACTTCACATTATAGAATGAGATCATTCTGAATCTTAATTTTATTTATATCATATATTAAATATTTCTCTCCATTCTCCTACTTGCCTATTCAGTTTAATTTTTTAAAAATAAACTTATGTCAATAATAAACATTAACATGAATATGTTCAAGAATGCTCTATTTGAGACCGCCCATCAAGTTTGTACTTTGTCATTAATTTATATTATTTGAGTATAGTTGTCTAAAAGCCAGAAATCCAAGTAAGTATGTTTTGTCACTCAGCCCATGCTGTTTATACAAGGATGTAACTGACAACTTCAGCATTTGCTTTCTGAAAGATAATAGTATCTAAATAGATATCTCAAACATAAAATGACTCAACTTGATAATTTTGCATATGTTATTTTTGTTTTTTGTGAGTTTATTGTATTTTTTTCTAACACAATAAAAACATGTTGTATTTATCACACTGATCTTAGCCAAAAGACTGAGGAGCAATATATACCTTTATGAAAAACCTGTTTCTTAGCAGGAGCCCTCTAGAAAGCAGAGCATGAGGGAATGATTAAAGTGTTGCTGCCTAAAGAGGTACAAACACATGTGTTCTAAGACAGAGGAGAAAAGAGAAGTGAAGCAAAGAAAGATATGAAACACGATGAGCCGGAAACAGATCTAGCAGTTTGCTTGGTGGGCATGTTTGCTTGGTGTTCTTTACTTCTTCAGAAGATTGTAATGAGAAATCAAATCTTACAATGGCCCATGGATGAGTGTGAAAAGGGAGAAATATATCTGCTTACGGTTCACTTGTTTATTATTTTGCATTAGTCAAGGTTTGCTCATACTACTTCCCCATATTATCATCATCTCAGCTATCTTGTTCCTTCAACTTAGTCTTCATCTGGTATATTTGTGCCAGCCAATACACCATTAGGAGGCATCAAATTTCAATTGTGGAATTACACCAGATGTATTAGCCTTCTTGGGCTACCGTAATAAAATATAGTATTATAGACTTGGCGACTTAAGCAACAGAAATTTATTTCTCACAGTCATGGGAGCTAGAAGTCCAAGATCAAGCTGACAGAGTGGTTAGGTTCTGGTGAGGGCTCTCTTCTTGGCTTGCAGATGGCCACCTTCTTGCTGTGTCATCACATGGTAGAGAGAAAGAACAACCTGCTGGTGTCTTGGGGACCCTCATGACCTCATCTTAAACCTAATTATCTCCCAAAGACCCCATCTGCACATAATATCACTTTGAGGGAGATTCAACATATAAATTTAGAGAGACACAATCCAGTCTATAGTGCTTGGCCCTGAGTCCCACCCCCAAATCCATGTCCTTCTTGCATGCAAAATACATTCATTCTATCCCAAAAGCCCTCGTAAATTTAACTCATTCCAGTATCATCTCTACAGTCTGAAGTTCAGAATCTCATAAATATCATCTAAATCAGATGTGGGCAAGGCTGGAGGTATGATTCATCCTGAGGCAAAATTCCTCTCCAGCTGTGAACCTATAAAACCAGATTATGTGCTTCCAAAACACAATGGTGGACAAGCCTAGCATAGACATTCCCATTGCAAATGGGAGAAATAGGAAGCAAGAAAGGGGTAATGGTCCCTATACAAGTCTAAAACCTAGCAAGGCAAATTCCATTAGATCTTAATACTCAAGAGAATACTCTTGGGTTTGATGCTCTGCCTTGCAGGCCAGAAGGCCTGAGGCCCCAGAAGGCCTCAGTGTCACCCCTAAGGCTGTGCAGGGTGGCCCTGCCCCTTCAGCTCAATATTGGGCAGGAAACAATAGAAATGTCACACATTGCTAATTGTGTAAATCAGTACAATCTTTCTGGAGATCAACTTTGCAATGCAAATCAAAAGCTGTAAAATTTTACATGTCCTTTGGTGCAGTAACTCAAATGCTAGCTGCTTTTCATAATATTGTTAGGCATGCACAAAACATTTTAATACAAAAGTGCTTATCACAACTTGTATATTACAATGAAAAACAATGAAAATCCCGAATGTCGACAATCAGAGATTGGTGTAGCCATTCAGTAGAGTGGTATGCAAGCCAAAGGAGTGGCAATTAATATCATACTAAGCATTTAATATCATGTAAAAGATTCGAGGTGTAATAAATGAATAAAGCAGGTACCCAAACAACATTTCAATTGAGATAGATGCTGTGTGTGCCACACCTATATATCTTCACCCTTAGTATTTCAGCATGTGCTTGCTATACTTCTAATTGCCAGCATAAAATTCTCTTTCTTTAAGTATTCTTTTCCCATGTGCTTAGCAGGCCAATTGTGCTGAAGAATTAGGCCCCTGGATGAGCACTCATTCAATGACTGATAGAGTTTATGTATAAACACCCCAGCTTACTCACCACTTTGTTGAGATAGCTTTGAGGTCCATGTTCCATACTGGCTTCCAGAGTTTCTTGTTGGGATCATTTTAGGAACTCACAGTGGTAATTTCCCGTTTTTGGCTGCTTTCCCATCCTTATCTTACTTTCTACTTTGTTATCTGTTTCCTGATATCATCACCCCAATAAACCACTAGCACTTGAATCCTTGCCTCAAGGTCTTCTTCCAAGGGAACCCAACCCAAGACACCAATTCAAACAGAATTTCATTTAAAAATAATATCTAAGTTTATGGAAAATGGAAAGTATGTGCATTGAATTAGCAATGTTCGTTATTATTGGAGATGGTAAGATTATAGGTGATTATATTCTTCCTCTTTGCTTATCTGCATTATGTTTAATGAATCTAGAAGAAGGAAAAAATAATAAAAGTTATTTTAAACAGGAAAAATCAACCAATGCTTTTTCATCTGCTCACTCTTTCTCAATTCCATTCTTCTCTTAAACTCTTCAAAGGAAAGCTACTTAATATGAGTATCATTGATTTATAGTGCAAAGACTTATTGCATAATTATATAATGGCTTTCAGTCAAAGGAATATGAAAGGTAATACAGGCCCCAAGCAGTTCCTGTAGCAAGTGAATTTCAATTTTAAACTTTCAATATTCTCTCTGCCGTGGCTATATCCTTAGATATTTCAGACCTCAGAATTTTTTTTTCTCTTTTTTCATCAGAAGAGGACTGACCTGTAGAAACCAATAATGTTCACAGAATTATAGCTATAGATGTCCTTGAAGAAATATCCTCTTCCTAGACTGTATTATTTATAATAAAGTAACCCTTATTTCTTATGGATGAAAAGGCATCAGACCTTATGAAGGGCTTCAGAAATATTCATTTCACAAAAGCTTGAAAGGCAGGTGTTTGACTATCATGCAATTCTGTTTGTTGGCATACAGAAAAATAAATTTTCTAGACAAATCTTTGAGTCTAAATGATGAATTGCATGGTGAGTAGGAAAGGGCATTAATTGCGAGTCAGAAGACCCGAATTCTTAGCCTTGGACTAGCTCCTGATCTCAGTTTATTTGGCTTGGTGTAGTAAACTTTAGCCAGAGAGAAAAGAATGAGCAAATTAAAGGAATGAGTTAATGTCCACGGGGAATAGACAAGTTATGTAAATGAATAAAGTGATCCAACTTGAACCATCTTTTGTTTTTCTACTTGTGATGGAGACTTGAGCACTGATAAATATTTATTTAGCTTAAGAAGATCAATAGTGCAGGTGTGATGGATGAAAAGCAAATGAACTTGGCCTCAGTCACAAAGGTGTCATGGGGACTTTGGCTTATGGGTGACTGCGTTTGTCCATTGGGGCTACCATAATAAAATACCACAGACTGGGTGGCTTAAACAACAGAAACTTATGTTCTCAAAGCTCTGGAGGCTGGAAATCCAAGAGCAAGGCTTCAGTAGGTTTGTTTTCTCCTGGGGCCTCTCTCCTTGGCTTGCGGATGGCCACCTTTTCTCTGTGTCTAACGTGGCCTTTTCTCTGTGTGTGGTGTACATGTACGCCTGGTGTCTCCTCCTCTTCTTAAAAGGACACTGGTCATATTAGATTGGGGCTCCACCCCAAAGGCCTCATTTTAACTTAATTACTTCTTTAAAGACCTTATCTCCAGATAGGGTTACATTCTGAGGTATTGGGTTTGAGACTTCCGCATATAAATGTGAGGGGGTACAATTCATCCCATAATGGTGACATACATAGGAAAGTGGATGAATGCTAAAAGCTTAAGTATTGACAGTTACCAAACTCTCTCAACACCCCATAATTTAAGAATCAATTAAAGTCTATTTTGAATCTTAGTATTTGAATAACAGCTTTGAAAATATATATCTAAAATCATATTTCTATTTGTTCATTTTCTTTTGAGTTGTAAATGTAGAAGTTTGCTAAAACTTGGCTCCTCTTAAAAGTAAATTGACTATGAAACATTCACATACAAAAAAAATTGATTACATATGAGGCCAAAAGAGAAATGTGAATAAATCCCCCAAAGTAGAAATTCTGAACCTATTGCATTTCTTGTAATAGAGCAAGAAATCAATAACTAAATGATGGTAAAAATAAGATAAATCAAAGGACTACAGTAAAATAATGACAAAAAACAATTTTTTCCAATAATTCAGGTAAAAACTATGTAGTAGACAGGGATGGTAAGAAAAAACATATTCAACTCTTATTCTTCAGTACTCAGAAGTTATTTATGTGGGATTATATCACATAGCAATAAATTAATACTTATAACTGGCAGTGAAGACAAAATATTAAAACTTTATGTTCTTTTCTGAAAGAAAAAAATTCAAAATATATGTTACACATTCCACTACAGATGGTAGATAAATGACAATACTAAAGAAATAAGAATAAAAGAAATAATGAAGATAAAAGTAGACATTAATGAAATGAAAACAAAAAATATTGTCTTTAGAGCTGTTTCTTTGAAAAGATCATACAGACAATACAATAGTCAGCATCAGTAATAAGGAGATATTTACTCAGATAATGAAGAGATTTAACCATTTTAAATGAATACTAACTATACATTCATACCAATAAATTTGAAAATATAGATAAAATAAGTAACTTTCCTAAAAAGAAACCTTAGCAATTTGGATTCAAGAACAGTTAGAAACTGTATGGAAACACATTCAAAGAGTTCTCTCTTCCACCTCACCCCTGACCCATAGGCAGCAGATCCAAATGTTTGGGCAGCAAATCCAAACCAATCTTCATGGTAAAAAAAATTTGAGATATTTAAGCTATTGCAAAGCATAGATAAATTAGCTGTTAGCAATTCATTCAATTCATACAAATTAGCAATTCATTCTATGAAAGTGGCAAGTCACTAATTAGTTCCTAAAGTGTTGCAGAATAGCACCAAAAAAAAGAGAGAAAGAAAATAACAGACTTATCCTACATAATGAACACAGGAACAAAAAATACTAAAAACAGCTATCTTACAAAATCTATTAATAGCAGAATATTAAAACAACAGCGTACCATATTTTAGAAATGTAAAGATGGCTCAACATTTGGAAATATTTTGAGGTAATTCACTACATCAGTTAATAAATAGAGCAAGTATATGATAGATGCTAAAAAGACCATTTGGCGAAGTTCATTTCCGAGGAACACCCTTAGTAATGAGAACTGAACTCTGATTTTTTTGCTAAAAACTCCTTCCTAAGGAGGCCAGCTGGGTCAGGCTGGCAAATGGTAAGGAGGCCAGCAGGGTTAGGCTGACAAAGGGTAAATTCCCACTAAGCGGCTTTTGTTAACCAAATAAAGCGGTGGTTTACTTCCCAACCTGATTCTGCTATGGCATTAACATCACCTAAAAGATAAGAAGCCCCTATCTTAACTCAAGCATTCTAGCAGATGCCTATCATAAATTTAAAATGTCTTAACTCAAGCATCCTAGCAGATGCCTACTCTTAAATTTAAAGCATCTTAAAACATCCTAACAGGCGCCTATTGTAAATTTAAAATGTCCTTCTGTGTGGACCTTACACAGTGCCCACAACCTTATCTTAAAATAAGCATATCTGTTCTGGTCTTCTAGATAAAGTCTAACTCTCTCAGCCAATTGCCAGCCAAAGAATCTTTAAACCCACCTATAACCTGTGAGCCCCCCCGCTTTGAAATGTCCCACCTTTTTGGGCCAAACCAATGTATGCCTCTCATGTATTGATTTGTGACTTTGCCTGTAACCCCTGTCTCTCTGAAAATGTATAAAACTAAACTGTAACCCAGCCACAGCGAGCCCACTGCCCAAGGCTTCTTGAGAGTGGCTCCGGGTCATGGTCCTCAAATTTGGCTCAGGATAAACTTCTTTCAAATATTTCAGGGCTTGGATTTTTTCCGTCCACAGTAACTTGGAAATCAAAGGTAACGTGCTTCATTTAAAAGCAGCATTTTATCAGCAATGAACAGAAATCATACTTCACGGAGAAACAACATTTCCCAGTAAATTTTGGGAAAAGACAAGGGTGCCCGCGCTCATTACTATTATTAAATATCACACTGGAGGTCAAAGGATACAAATGGTCAGTTACAGAAGAAGAAATGCAAATAACTCAACACCAAATGTGAGAATAGATGCTCCTCTGCAGTCAAAATAGGAGCAAAACCTAAAACTACAATACAACACATCTTTTCTACCTATCAGATAAAACGTCAACTGCTTGGTTTTGATGACATTGCTCCTATCACTTAGCCCCTTCTTAGGGAGGCGTCCACATCCTGCTTCCCTCTCTCAGCAGCCCAGCTTCCAAATGGATTAATGAAAGCTGCTTTACAATTGCTAAAGTATTTACTAATTCCGAAGCCTCAAGGCATCCACTGAAAGTCAATGTCTTTCTCTTCTGGAAAAGATTTTGTGGTGAGAAAGTTCTGAGTAATTGATGGGGTGTAACTCTGGTCCTGTGGATGGTGGCCGTATTTTTTCTTAAGTGTCCAAGAGTCAACACACTCTGCCGCTGTCAGGATTGATTTTCTTCCTGCCTGTTAACATGATTTGGATCCTATTTCCTGCAAAACAACAACCTTTGCATTATTCTGCTAAGGTTTGCCCTGGTCCTCCTTGTTCAAGGTTGTATTACAAGGCTTTATCATATTAAAATAGGAATAGAAATGGCCGAGGTGCTGCACCCTAGTCCCCAGAAGTCTCCATGGACAGCGTGATCGGATTTGCAGGCAGGCAGGGAGGAGTGGAGGACATTGCAACATGCTCCTGCCTCAGACCAACTGGAGGAGCAATTGTATTCCATTCTTAGACTAATCGACAGCAACAACAACAAAATGCAGCTCGGAGCCATTTGAAATGGTAGCCTACGGTTCTTTATAATAAAAGTAGGTGAAATAATCCATTCAAGGATCAGCCTCTGGGATATCTTTCCTGCGCCTGGAGCTGCATGCTGGGCTTGTGTTGACTGTGTTACTCAGTTTACGCAGTTACTCAGTTACGCAGAAGTGTCTGGGGAGAGCTGGTAGCCTGTGCAGCCTACTGTGGCAGGGGCCTTATCTCTGCTTCATATACATGTTCCTGCTTGTGAAGGTGCCCTGTCCACAAAAAGTCATATATCTCTCCTTGTTTAAGCCCCAGGCAAAGTTAGGATTGTTCATTTTGCTTTTGGCCAATCCTTAAAGAAGTAAAAATGACCCCTGTGGTCTGGAGGAATGCGAGAGAAGTTAAATGCTAAGCCAGAGATTCCATTATTCAGGTGTGCGGAGATGTTATTGGAGGTTTTATAGCGAGATCTCACTAAGGGCCATATTTAAAAGCAAGAATAGTCAAAATAGACAAAAAGCAAACTGATAGTCCACCATTTTGGAAGACAGAGAGACAGACCCCATCATGATTTGGGATTTGAAGACAAAGCTCTAGGACCGTGGATGACCTGCAGTTACGCTGACTGCCACACAGAGGCAGCAGACCTTTGCAATCGTGAAGTGGCCGGTGCCACTTGCTTCAAGGCTGTGTGTGTCCAGGATGAGATACCACGTATCTCAGGAGCTGCCTAATAGCAAGTGTTCATGCCCTGTAGTAAATACTCATGATTTTGTTTTCTCTTCACCACATTTAATGAGTAGAAAGAAGTCACTAAATTTACCTCCATGATGCCATGTCAATATAAAAGGGAAGCCATAGAAATTCCCTTGTGAGCTTAATCATTTTTCTTTCAGTATCAGGATATATATATTTCCTCTCCTTGAAAACAGTTACTTAATAATATTTGGGTGTTCCTGTAGCTTTGTTCCAAATACTTTAATTACTTGTGACAATATCCATTTTACGTGAAGATAAATCCTTCCTTTGGGTTCCTCATTGTCCTTATAGTTTTGTCTAAATCTTCCTCCTTCAATAAAATGAAGAAAGTTTTAAGTGTAAAACTATTTACGTTTTAAGTTTATCAAGTCTCACCAACAGAAATGCATTTTTTCCCTCCTCTCCTAGGAGCGGTCAATTTCTATCTTTATATAGCATTAAAGCAATATTATAATAAATATTGCTAGTGGCTAATTATCACCCGATATGCATTCTCCTCTTTTCTATAATAAAGGATACAACTCTTGAATGTTAGCTGAACATGCTATTCCTTTTCACTTTTCTCCTTCCTTTTCCCACTGGCTGGAATGAAGACCTCCTGGACCATCTGGATGAAGGCGCCATTCCGGCAATGAGATAGCAACAAGATAGAGGGGTCCTCGGCCACCTAGCTTACCTTCCTAGGACTGCTTACACTTGGATATAAGAAAAATAAACTTCTGTCCTATTTGAGATACTATATCTTAGGGGCTTTGGTTACAGCAAATGAGACTACGTCGTAACTAACATAAGCATCTGATATGTGCCAGGCGATAGTTCAGTGCTTTATGTACTTTATCACATTTAATCTTCACAACCGCTCTATAAGGTGGATCTTATTCTTATTTCCGTCTTACAAATGAGAAAACCAAAGGGCAGAGGTTTAAGAAATTTTTCCAAGGTTACAAAGCAATTAACTGGGAGAACTGGAGCCTCTGTCATTAACAATACACCATACCTTTATGCCAGGACGACTCCGTCACTTTCCCCGCTCTGCGCAGATGATCAAGAGCAAGACCTGCACATGCTCCTGATGATAGTGTTGGAGTCTGCTCCTTGCTCCCCAGCCCGGCTCCGACAAGCTCTCTTCGTGCCCCATAACTGCGTTCCCAGCTGTCAATCATGTTCTACTCTAATTCTAGTTCATTCTCATTTAGCCTCCAAAATTACCTGCCCCCCATAATAAATCTGATTGTTGTGTGTTGCTCTTCATTTCTTCTCAAATTCCTTTACAAAGACGCTCATTTACAAAAATGATCATTTATGAGATGAGTCCTACATGTGTTTTCGACCTATTTTTACCCCTCTTCTTCTGCCAACCCTCTCTCTGTCCCCCCATACTCTAGGCTCCAGAGATACTATTAATAATTTACCTTCCATGCTCAGACCGCGTTCATTTATGTTTATTCTTGCCTTAGGGCTTTTGCACAGTGCCTGAAATATTATATCCCTTCTTGATTCCAGCCGGCTGACTCCTCCTCCTCCTGAGTCCAGCTTATGCCTGAATTCTGAGAAGCACTCCCTGACTCTTCAAGTATAGCCTGGCCGATCACTTCCATTGCAGACTCTGCTCATTTCTACCAGACGTCACATTCTCCATTCATGTCTTTGATGGTGTCCTTACAAGGCTGTGGGCAACTTGAGGGCAGGTCTATTTGTTTATTGCTGTATTGCATTTGTGAGCACAGTGACTGGCACAGAGTGGGCCTTTAATGAATGTATTTTGAATGAAGGAATATATGAATGGAATGACTGGGGGGGAGTGGTGGCAGAAGTTTCTGAGAATCTCTAGGCCTGAGCCTACAGTCTTGGTTCAGGACTAAAATGGTGAATTCCATAAACTGGAAATATTGATTTCTTGTGGTTTCTTCATACTCCTCTAGCATCTTGATTGAAGAAAGTACTTGGAATGGCCTACTCCAACATCAAGCCTGATACCAAAGGAAAGAATTACAGTAGCTGTTATGCAGGTGGTTGCTTGTGTTTTAACTCTTCACCCTATAATTATGCACCCCGTCAAAAAAATCAAAGTTGTAGAATAAAAACTTCCTAAGCTGCTAGTTTCTGCAGCCAGTGGCATTGGGGATGTTCCTGCAGTGTGAGTATGGAGTTGATGAAGCCAAAAACATTCCACCCTCAGGAGAACCTGCAGAGAGCAACTATTGTGATGCGTTTGCAATGACCTCTGATCTAAGATTCAGGAAATCCGGCTCACCATCCATGTTTCTGAATCCACAGCAAAATCTCAAAGGAAGCCATATGTCTTGCCCACCTCCTTTGTCTCACCTTCAGTAAGCTCCGCCTGAATATACCAGCTGCGTTTTCGGAGAACACGGGGGCCTAGCGGTGGTAGGGATAGCATCTTTGGGAGGAAGATGCTGGATAAGGAGTGGAGAAGTTTTCAATGAGTTAGAAAGGAGAAGTGACTCTAGGCCATACCAGTCTCTCACATTTCTCTTAAAATGATCACCATTCATAGATTTTTTTTTTTTCCTTCCAGTAAAGGGGTTGGAAGAGTGAGGGAGGCGTGGCCAATGGTAATCATGACCTAGGGTTAAGAACTTCAAATCAAGTTAGAATTATCCTTTATTCTTACTCCCTAGATTTAGATGGCTGTCAAAACCTTTAAACTGTGCACATATAATACCACTGCTGTCTGTCCCTTAGATTTCCTTTCCACAGTCATCATTCTGGTGTAGGCTCCAGTGACTATGAGTCATCAAAATTATTGTGACAACTTCCTCTCCAGTCTCTGTGCCTCTAGGCTCTGCGTCTTCCAGTCCCCTCTACACAGTGCAGCTCAGTGAATCCTCCTGGAGGTCTGTTCTGACCTGGCTCCAAAGCTGCAATGTTCCCCATTACTCTCAACATAAATCTCAAGTGCTAATAATTCAAGATGCTCACTATCCAGACTCAGTTTATCTTTCCAATATCATCTCTCATGATTCCTCCAGGATGACGAAACTACAACTGACTGTGTTCGGGGCACACACATAAAATGTGTTCTTTTCTCCAATAACTGTCCTCAGGGAGCTACAATCTTTAAGTGACAGCTTCACCAGGTTCCATGGCTTTTTGGCTTTTTGGTTGCTCTAGTTATTAGAACATCCAGTGCAATTTTAGAATTTTATCTCTTCCCTTCCACAGGCTGAATCCATGTCCTAGGAGACCTTCGGGATGGTAGATAATCCTGCCGTTGCCTTCTTCTTCTTTTCCTCCCCTGGTTCTAGATCCTTTGGTGTGTTAAGAAGGAGGAAAAGGAAGAGATGCAGGTCTCTTTGTCTTTTTTTTTTTTTTTTTAGACAGAGTCTCGCTTTGTTGCCCAGGCTAGAGTGAGTGCCATGGCGTCAGCCTAGTTCACAGCAACCTCAAACTCCTGGGCTCAAGCAATCCTACTGTCTCAGCCTCTGGAGAAGCTGGGACTACAGGCATGCACCACTATGCCTAATTTTTTCTATATATATGAGTTGGCCAATTAATTTCTTTCTATTTATAGTAGAGACGGGGTCTCGCTCTTGCTCAGGCTGGTTTTGAACTCCTGACCTCGAGCAA
Source organism: Mirza zaza (assembly GCA_008750895.1). NCBI lineage: Eukaryota > Metazoa > Chordata > Mammalia > Primates > Cheirogaleidae > Mirza > Mirza zaza. The sequence goes on from VSMD01045304.1 coordinate 31,984, forward strand.
TCCGCCTGCCTTGGCCTCCCAGAGTGCTAGGATTACAGGCATGAGCCACTGCACCCAGCAAGGTCTATTTGTCTTTTGTGGCCATTGTTGTAGTCCTCTGTCTGTGGTTGTCTCTGCTTCTCTAACACCAATTCCCTCCCAATGCCTTCTGAGTTTCAGGCCTTCTGAGTTTCAAGTGTTGCCTCTGCGGAATGTGGAGGCTTGGGTTCTTGCAGAAGATCCATTCTGTACCTACCTCTTTCCAGTCTCTCATTCCCTGACCAAATAGCACCCCCATGACTTCTTGCTGGTGGAGTATCCCTCCCTTGCTGCCTGCAAGGTGCCTCACCTTGGCTGTTCTCCCATGATGTCCATCTCACCCACAGGAAACTCATGAAGCAGCTTCACTCTGTCAAATGGTGAGCCCCTTCTTCTCCCACCCCCTCTTTTTGTCCTTTTCCTCAGCTCAAAGAGGTTCAGGAGGCAAATCATCTAGTAGTCTACACAAACATACTTCCATTCATGGGATGAGATAGATAGCAGTCACCCCTATGTGCTGAGTAATTCTCTTGCAGGCCCCCTCACTTGGCTTTGTGTGAGAGTACTGAGTACTACCTCCCATCTTCTACAGGAAGGAGAGGAAGAAAAAGCCCACAATTCTTGCCCTGGAAGATGGCTTACATTCTTGACCTTTCTTCTGATCCTTGTCACCTCTCATTGCCATTGCACCATTCCCTGCTTCTGTGGACTGGATGGGAGACTTGCAATGACAGATGAGATGGCTTAGTTACCTCCAAAAAGCTTTTAAGGGGCATCTGATCTTCTGAGAATGTTCAGAATGTGCTATTGTTAGCTATTGGTCATTAGTTTTAAGTTCTAGTCTCCATTCTGGGAAACCAGGAAAAGTCTGACTGAGTGTTCTTATACATTCCGAAATAGACATCTTTCTTATAAATACTAGCTACATATTACTGGCATTTACTCTGTTCTAGGTATTATACAAGGTACTTTAACACATTATCTCATTTAATCCTCTGATAACCCAATGGAGTATACATTATAAATATTCCCATTCTATAGATAAAAACAACTGAGGCTTAAATAAGTTATACAACTTTTTCAAGGCCAAATGGACAGAAAGTGGCAGTACCAGGAATGGAGTTCAGGTCTGTCTGACATCTATGCCCAAGCTCTTTACCTCTATGACAGTGTTTCCAAACACACTGTGGACTATGCCTTTACTCACTTTGTTGACACTAGTCTTTAGAGGTTGTCCAATTAAATGTTTCCATTATGCATATGAGAGAACCTTTACCTAGAGAGACAAGTGAACCTCAAGATCATACATTAAAACTTTCTTGAAGTACCTCCTCTGCCATCTTGTATATCCAAAGCCTACCTAGCCTTCAACACCTAGCTCAGATCCCACCTTCCCACCCAAAGCCTTCTGTGTCCAGCACAGTTCTCAGTGGTCTCACATTCCTCTGAAGCTCATACCACTTACTGCTGGTACCACCCACATAGCACTTCCATATTGTCTTGGCATTTCTTTAATTGTCATGTGACTAATTTAAAAAATAGTTTCATATGCACATCATATTTTCCCTCTCATCTCATTTTAAAATAAAAAAGAATTAGGTACAAGCTATGTAATCTAATGTCAAATATAAGGTATAATGAAAAAAAAATTAAGTAAATTTATTATATTGCAAATACATGTGCGTGTGTTTAATTTTTCTTCTTTGTTTTCACAGTTTATGAAGTACGACTGGCATTTTTGTTCAGACCATGTAGTTACTCTACAAACTCTGCAAGGTAAGCAAGGCAAGTCCTGTGCCCATTTCACAGATATGGAAAGGTGATCCTGTGCTGTTAAACTGCTAGGAAGAGATAAGGCTAGAATTAAATATAGACTCCCTGAGATGTGTTTTCCAGTATTCTTCCTGCTACAGTCTGCAAATGGCAGATGGAGAGTTCTTGATAAATGGTAATCTTACTCAGATCTGTGAACTAAAATAAATTCTTAAGCTCCCCCCTACATGACTGAATGGAACCCCTCTTGTCCAACAGAACCCCAGAAATGCCCTCAAGTTGAATTGCTGCCCATGATAAGGGAGGTCAGACATGCCTTCTCATGACCCCCCCCTTCCCTTTGTGGAGATATCCTTTGTAACTAATTAACAGGCCTAAGGCTACATAAGACAAAGGTTAAATCACACCTGTAGGTCATCAGTTACTTAACAGATCACTTGAGTCTGGGCTTATATCTGGTGATTTGGTGGCTTGTCTCTAATCAACAGATTTCCTTACCTTAAGTTAAAACATTCCAATCCTTTAGAAAGCTTCATTTCTTTAACCAATTACAAATCAAAGGAATCTTTAAACCCACCTATAACCTGTAAGCTCCCATTTTGAAATATGCCACCTTTTTGGAGGCAAACCAATGTATGCCTCCTATGTATTGATTTGTGACTTAACGGATAATTCTTGTCTTCCTGAAATGTATAAAACCAAACTGTAACCCAACGACAGCCAATCAACTTGCTCGAGTCTTCTTGGGTGTGGCTCCCAGCCATGGTCTTCAAATTTGGCTCAGAATAAACCCTATTTTACAGAGTTTGGCTTCTTTTCTGTTGACAGATCTGAGAGCTAGAAAACTGGCTGAAACAACGGTATTATAAAGATTGAAGAAACTAGATAGCAAATCAATAGTCACAGAATAAACTATAATGACCAATTCAATTTCAAAGAAGTTAATTTGAGTTGCAGCAGCTTTGCAATTGTTTTCTGAAGAGCTGAAGAAATAGCTCAATAATGTGTGAACTGCATGTTTGGTTTTCAGAGTGGATTGTGTGCAGTGCTTTAGAATACAACCCCAGGTCAGCATTTTGGTGACAGCATGAATAGGCTTCAGCTTCAAGAAGCTTTCTGTGAGGTCAGCTGGGGGCTCTCTTGGGATCAAATCCTGATCTATTATCAGGATAACCCAGGCTGCTCTTGAAATGAGAGGATTTCGATCAGGAATTAACCGTGACCTCTTTTTCGTCTATAAAAGCAAGCTGCTTTGTTGTCCTTTTTTTTCCCCTGAAATAATCACAAATGAAGAGTTTGAGAGAGAGAGAGTTGTTCTGCTCAATATTTAATAGCAGATAATAGACAGCAGAAGATCCAAGTGATTGTTTACTTCCCCCTCCAATGTCATTGCCTCTTACTCCCCTTACAGCATACCCAACTGGGCTTTAGGATAACAATGGCTTGGTTTTAATGTTCATGAATAAAAGAAGCCTGTGAGTGGGAGTCTGAAATTGGAAAGCAATAAAGAAACATAGCAAGAGAGAAAAGGAACTTGGGGTTGAATTGGAGGTAGAATAGAAAAGGAGCAATCCTTTTTCTGTATCGCCCCAAGCAATGTTGGCCTTGTCAAATGCATCACAGCTTGAGTCAAGTTTTCAGCAGGGTCTGGTTCACAGCAAGGAAATAAGCCCATCATTGAAGGATTGCATAAATTTCTCGAAGCTTTCTGGAGAAATTGGAGATTGTGTGCATGTGTATGTGAACATGTATATCTAATTGATTTTGTTTCTTTTGCTCTGTGAAAGGGAAGACATGGAACTTCCAAAGCGTCTAAAGATTTATTCAGAGCCACAGAGTAGCCATGCCATTTGGAGAGATTGCTGCTTACCATGTTTCCATGGTTAGGGAATGGTAGAGCTGAAAATTGTGTCCAAGTCTGTGGAACGCACTACCCCATATTGTCAAAGTGGTCATTTAAAATATCTTAAAGTTAAGTGTTTTCCCTGCCTTGGGTTCATAACTTCTGATTTGAAGACAATTTGAAGTCAAATTCATGTTAGTTTTAAACAAGTTCTGCTTAGCCATAACTCACTTTCCCCTACTTGAAGCCAGATTCACGTGAATGAGAAATACGTAAAGAGCATCCTTCAGAGAATGAATAGGCCTGCCAACTTCTAGATTCTCTCCCTGGTCACAGTGTGATTGTCCAGTGGAGGGTATCTGACTTTAGCCAGCAATCAGAGCTTTTAAGCACTCGATTGCAAAGTTCTTTAGCCAGTTCTCTCTTATCATGGAAATTGTGAGGTTTGAAAGCTGGATTTTATCACTTGCAGTTAGAGTTCTGATCAATACCTTTATTTATTTGGGGAGATTTTAGAGGGCTCATGTTCTCAAAAATCTCTCAATGGTGTTCCAAGAAGTAGAATATTTCTACATGGGTTGCATAAAACCATAAAGGATCTTGCTAACATACAAATATTATTGAGGAGGACTATGCATCATGTCTCCGACCCTTGTGATCACTTTGACATTCATTGTCTTCCTCCTTTCCAGTCAGCAACTGTTTCTAGTCTTGGTAGAAAAGACAGCACAGGTCAGTTCTGAAAGAAAAGAAAGGCCAGAAAGAAGGGCCAAAGCAGGTAGGCATAAGACCCTTGGGTTTGAGGGTGTCCAGAACCTTCATGATTGTAGGAAACTATCCTCTGTGAAATGGGCATAAATAAGATTTAGTTCTCAGAGCTGTATGAAGATTAATTAGGATAATGCATTTTAAGGTATTAAATATAGTGTCCAGTTCTTGTTGTCCGGTCAGTAAATATCAGCTAGTACTAATACAATAAAAATATTAATATATTTAACATAAATATGCTTTTGATTTGTGAACTATTTCAAAACTTTTCATTATCTCATAGTTGTTTGATTTTTGTTGTACAGTTCTATATAAAAATGTGGTATTATCTTTGGGATTTGCAAGTCTGGAAATTAGTTTTTCCCATACTACTTTTACTTATAAAACATTTCTATATGCCTAAGTTTATTATATTATAATTCATTATTCATGATACTTCATTCATGTAACCCAGTCATTATTGCTAGTAGGGTTTGTGTATATGAGTACACTTAATTTTATAATATGTCAGAATCATGACAGGGAGTTAGAATTATTTACTTTGATAAGCCCTCATGACTTATATGGTCCTTTAAGAAAAGATATTACAATACTTTTCTACTGTCATTTGATATGATAATAGAGATAAATGAGACATAATTTATGTTTGTTAAAAATGAATTTGGTGGCCGGGCGCGGTGGCTCAAGCCTGTAATCCTAGCTCTCTGGGAGGCTGAGGTGGGCGGATCCTTTGAGCTCAGGAGTTCGAGACCAGCCTGAGCAAGAGTGAGACCCCATCTCTACTATAAATAGAAAGAAATTAATTGGCCAACTAATATATACATAGAAAAAATTAGCCGGGCATGGTGGCACATGCCTGTAGTCCCAGCTACTTGGGAGGCTGAGGCGGCAGGATGGCTTGAGCCCAGGAGTTTGAGGTTGCTGTGAGCTAGGCTGACGCCACGGCACTCACTCTAGCCTGGGCAATAAAGTGAGACTCTGTCTCAAAAAAAAAAAAAAAAAATGAATTTGGTGATGTGGCCCACTCTCTTCCCAAATATCCAGGGCACAGTTTGGGTGACATAACACTCCTAAGGTCCTGATTGATGTATTGGCATAATCTCTACAGAGGTTAATAAGCATTAAATAGTTGGGCAACCTTTGGAAAAATGCTATTCTCCACTGAGGATTATATTATTATTTTTATTAGTAGACAATTTTGGTCATCCTTTTTTTTTTTTTCCAATACCCAGAGAATCTGGGAAGAGCTATCAAGCTACAACATCTGAGAAAACTAACCATGTAGGAAAAGATTTAATAAAGAACCAGCAATTGATTGGTGTTTTGTTTTTTCTTTGTATTTAAAATGACACCAATTTCTTATCATACCATGAGGCTTTAATATCAGTAGGAGAAAAGGGCAGTATAGCTGGTGGTGGTTCGGAATTGCTAGCCGTAGTTGGGAGCCTCAAAAAATGGAGAATTTGTTTATTTTCACATCTGACACCAAATAACATTGTTGTTTGCTTTGAAATAGTTCTCTTAGTGTCAGCCATAGCCCTTTAAGGGCTGACAAGTAGAGCTCATTTCTCAGGTTTTTGGGTGGAGTCACAAGAAAAAAATTACTCTTAACGATAATTATCTTTTTGCCTCAGATTCAAGAGTTGCTTTAATTTTTTTAACCCAAAAAGTGAAAGCCAAATGCCAATTCAGGTCTATCACATGTCTTTTCATAGAGCTATTGATGAAGCAATTAAACGCCTAAGTGACAGAAATGATAGATGTTGGTCCCATTATTGCTGTTTAATGTAGCCAGAGTATGTGCTTTCCCAAGATTAGATTTTTATGAAACGCATTTTTTCTTTTAGTCATCATATAATACAGAACTGATATTTGTCCAAGAAGTTATTTTGTTTTTGGCTATTGCAGAAATCTCAGGGGAAAAATTCTCAGACTCCATTTTACCTTTAGGAGAAGTACATAAACCTGAACAGTTAAGATTTTTAATTTCAAAATAGGTTTTATCTTGACTTAGAAAGTTTCAGATTTCCTCAAAGCGTTTTGATATTTGGAATAAGTTTATAAAATATTTCAGGGCGCTGGCATTTATCTTTCCTCATAATTCTGGGCAAAAATTTCTAAGGAAAGCCTGAGGGTAGGTTTCTTGCATTTTTTTTCAACTCTTTTCAGTTTTACCAAGTGGCCTTGCTGCTGGGGACTGAGGGAGATGATTGGGGTTTTGTGCAGGGCTGAGTCAGGGTGTCCACGAGGCCAGTTGAGACCATCATTATTGTCGCAATGGTTAATAAAAGAAAGTCACAGAGTGCTTATGACTGGAAAGGACTGACCAAATTAGCTATATGGTCCTGTCCTTTTTCATATGGGAAACTCAGGTGCAGGAAGATGAAGGGACTTGTCAGGGTCATATGGTCAGCTAGTGTCAGAGTTATGATCCCGGCTGACTGCCTCTCCATCTGGCAATTTTCTCCGTAATTTCCCAGAATCCATTTTTTCTTTACTCTTTTTTTTTTTTTTTTTTTTTTTTTGAGACAGAGTCTCACTCTGTTGCCCTGGCTAGAGTGCTGTGGCATCAGCCAAGCTCACAGCAACCTCAAACTCCTGGGCTCAAAAGATCCTCCTGCCTCAAGCTCTTGCCTCAAGGGACTACAGGCATGTGCCACCATGCCCGGCTACTTTTTTTCTCTTTTTGGTAGAGATGGGCGTCTTGCTCTTGCTCAGGCTGGTCTCGAACTCCTGAGCTCAAATGATCCGCCCTCCTTGGCCTTCCAGGGTGTTAGGATTACAGGTGTCAGCTACCACACCTGGCTCATATTGTCTTCACTCTTGACTTGCTTCCATCCCATCCCATTCCATTCCATCTTGCCCCTGATCTTGACTAAGTTTTGGCTTCAATTCTGCCCTTTGGGTATATTGACTGAGTGGGATTTTCACCTCAAGTCTTGGCACTGTTTGAGTGGTTTTGACTTGGACTTACCCTTTTGGAGGTTTTAGTTTCCAACTACCTAAAGAAAGACTCCCTCTCTAGCTCCAACTCCTGTTTGCCTTTACTAAGATTGCTGCTACTGCTGCTACTGCCACCTGATTTTTGGAAAAGACAAAACTATAGTGAGAAATATTGATCAGTGGTTGCCAGAAGTTCACAGGGAGGCCGAGAGGGATGATGACGAGGTCAAATTAGGGTTTTTCAGAACAGTGAAACTATTAAAGTATTATGATACTGTGATAGTACAGTGGTGAGATTATGCATTTGTCAAAACCCATAAAACTTTATAGCACAAATAGTGAACCTTAATATATATATACAAATATTTTTTTGTTAAAAAACTTAGAAAGTCAGGGGATTTCAGGAAGCAGTGTAGACTGTGACAAGTGTTGGGGCTCAGAACATGATACCACAAGGTATGGACCCTTGGCATTCTGCATACTTTGAACTGAAGGAAATTGGAAAGGCCTGAGAACCAAGGCCTTTCTGACCTTTTCCCATCTCCTGTCTATCATCCCTTTTTTTTCCCCCTGAAGTAAGTCATAGAAAACAGAATTCCTCTTTCCTATGGCAGGGCATAGAAACTAGAACCCATCTTCTCCAAAGCAAGTCCCTAAAACCTAGAAAAATCACTCTTTCTTTTATCTCTTCTCCTTTGAAGACCCTCATTCCAGAGGGTTCCTGCCCCATACCCAGGAAGAAGGACTGCTACACATACAGGCCAAGAAGAATCTGAACAGACAGAGCTTGCTGGGTTCCCCTGCACTCAGTCTATCACCATTAGTTCATATCCTTTTGTCCAATCATGTTTCTACAGAGCTATCCATTTGTCATCAAACCTAAGCATAAAAATAGACAGTTTTCTCTGGGTCTTTGGATCTTCATTTCTAAGGCTCTCTCATGCCATGTAAAACATTGATTAAATACATTTGTTATGTTTTTCTCTTGTTAGCAAGTCGTTGTTATAGGAGCATTGGCCATGACCCTTATGATGGACATGAAATGGGATCCCAATGTTCTACTCATACACGAATGATGATAAATGCACAATAAATATGTGACATACTGTTTCACTGATGGGAGCGGGGTGCTGACATAAGTAAGTTTGGAAATCAGTGAAGTCTGTAAGACCATGGATGCTGGAAAGCAAACAATTATGTGAATGAATGGTGGGTGGTGGGAGCCAGGTTTCTGACGGTTGGGTTGGGAATTTATGGGTAGCTAAGAGGAGGAGGCTGTAAGGATCCATGTGGTGATGAATGAGAGTTGGAGACATTGGTAAGAACTCATATTTAGATGATTACATATATAAATATTTATAGATATGTCTATATCCTTGGGTTAGTGTTCATACATATATCTCTTTGCTCTGTTAGCTGAGAGGGCCTAAAATAAGAAACGACCTTAGCACCAATGAGCACACCTAACACCCAATCTTGTTTTCTAATAACATTCTCCAACGGAAAGAGCCAGGCAGGCTTCTTGAAGAAATGGCAGCTCCTAGGACTGGGCAGAAAATGAGCAACATGAATTTGGAACATTTGAAGTTCCAGAAAGTAAGGAAATAGAACAAAACAAACCCAAACCCACATTGATAGGGGCATGTTAAAAGGTCACAAGAGCCAACTGAAAGAGTTCCTAATGGCCAAAGCTAGAAGATTTTAGCAACAAACTTAAGTAGTATTTAACCATAATCCCAAGTATAAAATAACTATTCATGAGCGCACACTGATATAAACAAATAATTGAACAAATTAGTAAATGGAGGAGAAAAGACAAATCTCTCATGGAAGAATTACAAATAATTTATGAAGATACTCTATCCTAAAGGAAGGGAAGCATAATTTTCCACTTCTTAAGTATGGGCTATGCAAAGAATACATTATTACAAAAAGGTGGGGTAGGGGAATAAGGAACTCTATAGTGGAGAAAACTGATTAACAGTTCAAGGTCGATATCACCAGCCACAAATTAGGTTAATAGTGGGTACCCTTGGTATGATGTGATGAAATTGACACTTTGCACCTGTGATTTTTTTTCTCCCCCAAATACATACCTCCAGTCTAATCATGACAAAAACAACAGACAAATTGCAATAGAGGAGCATCCTACAACATACCCAAACAGCACTCTTCAAAACTTTCAAGGTCATCAAAAACAAAGAAAGTCTGAGAAATGTAAGTGCCTATTAAGTTTTGACAACTAAATTCAATGTGGTATCCTGCATGAAATCCTGGAACAGAAAAAGGACACTGGTTAAAACTAAGAAAATCTGAATAAACTATGGATTTACTTAATACTGTGTCGATATTGGTTCATGAATTGGAAGAAATGGATAGAAGAAACTGTATGTATGTGGAGGGAGGGGAAAAGGTTAATGGGAACTCTGTACTAGGTTCTCAATTTTGTAAATCTAAAAGCCAGTCTAGCCACAGTAGTCAAGGCGAGAGAAGATGGTAGCTGAGAGGGAGCCTCCTCCCCTGGGGGAAGGAAAGCCCACTGACTTTGAGGAGCTGGAGGACAAAGAGGATCTGTTTACCAGCACTTTCTCCACCCTAGATCCAAGTCCACCATCTCCAGAACCAGCTACTCTTCCTGCAGAAGGTAATAGTGCAAACTCCAGTGGCCCAAAACCTGCGGAAGTTGTGAGTTGTGCTAGATGTTGGCAGAGAAGATCTTTTTGCAAAAGCTACAGAAGAAGCTTTTTTTGGACAGCCCAGTAAGGGAACCTGTGCTCTCCTCAGAACCTCCTCCTGCAATCATGCCTGTCATCTCTACTGCACTCATTGCTCCTCGAATTGAATTGAAGGCTATGTCTGCTCCTGTGATCTTTGAAGAAGCAAACGGAGATATTTTCGATAAAGAAATTGGTGTATCCAATCCAGAGAAAGTTGGTGATGGCATGAATGCTCACATGGCATATAGAGTAACAACAAAGACTTCCCTTTGCATGTTCAGTAGAGTGAATTTTTGATGCAAAGCAGATTTAGTGACTTTCTTGGCTTGCAAAGAAAATTAGCAAGCAAGTATATACCTATCGGTTATATTGTGCCACCAGCTCGAGAAAAGAGTATAGTAGGCATGACCAAGGTCAAAGTGGGTCAAGGTGTGTCATCCACTGAGTTTATAGAAACATGGAGAGCAGCTCTTGAAAGGTATCTTCAAAGAACAGTATAACATCCAATTTTCCTGCAGGATCCTGATTTACAGAAGTTCAGAGCTACCTAGAGAAGTTAATGTACAGCCTCTGAGCCGAGCAGGAATACTGAGGATGGTGAAGGAGGCTGTCGATGCTGTCAGCAAAATGACAATCAAGATGCATGAATCGGATGCGTGGTTTGAAGAAAAGCAGCAGCAATTTGAGAATCTGGATCAGCAACTTGGGAAACTTCATGTCGGTGCTGAAGCCTTGGTCTGTCATAGAAAAGAACTTTCAGCCAACACAGCTGCCTTGGCTAAAAGTGCTGCCACGTTAGGTAATTCAGAGGCTCATACTGAGTTTTGTCTCAGCTTGCAGAAGTTGAGGAGAACATAGACCAGTTACATCAAGAACAAGCTTTTGCTGACTTTTTTATGTTTTCAGAACTATTTAGTGACTATATTCATCGTATTGCTGCAGTGAAATGGGAGGCGAAAGTGCAAGAAGGCGAAAGAGATTTTGAGCAGATCCCTAAAACAATTCGAAAAGATGTGGGAAGATTTGAGATAGAACAATTGAAGGATTTTTAAAACTGTTATCATCAAGTACTTAGAATCATTAGTACAAATAACAACAGCTGATAAAATACTGGGACGCATTCCTGCCCGAAGCCAAAGCCACTGCCTAGCAGTAAGATTATTCCTCTTAAGAAGACCGTGGATGTTTGTTCTAGTTATGCTGAATTCCACAGTGAAATCAATTTAAAGCCATCTAATACACCACTCTGTATTTTATGAATTACATGTGGTTATATATATAAAAAAACACAGACGTGCACATGCACACACGTGCACGTGCACACGCACACACGTGCACACTCTGATATTTTGTTACAAGCTGCATATCCTGACCCTCTTTGAATCAAGTGGACTGTTGATATTCTGCAATCCTTTGCTGAATTGAACACTACCGTGTCTTTAATATTTGCACTAAAATGTACACTGCAAGGCTGGAAAATGTTAACAATATTTTTTCTTTATAATATGTTCCATAGTATGTTTACCCTCTTTATGAAGTGAATTATCAATGCACTTATTAATGTTCATTTATACATTCCTGTACAGAAATTATGATTTTTGTGGTTCTAGTAATAAAATGGTATTCCTGGTGAAAAAAATAAAGCTGGTCTAAAATATAAAGTTTTTTTTAAAGTATTGACTCCCATTAAAAATGTCAATATCATCTACATTCTTATAATCCCTTATTATTTAATATGTTTTTTCACTTTAAAATAATTAATTTTATTATAGGAAATATGAAGAATCAAAGTAAATTAAAGGTAAAATAATCACCCCCAAAACTATTATATTAAACATAACTCTCATTCACATTTTTACTGCATATCCTCTTTTTCTTCTGTATATACAATTTCATTGTTTTTGTTTTTTTAAATAGTTGTAGTAATATATGTAAAGTTAACCCTAGGCTATTGACTTTTTGTCATGGTGTTTATTACTTAATGGCTTAATAATAGTCAGTAGAATGAATGTACCAAGTATTTAACCTAAATATTTTTAACAGTTGCTTTGGCAAACAATTTAGGTTGGCTCAACAAACATCCAAATCCAACCTCTTTTGCACTTTCCTAACTACTATAGAGAATGTAAAAAACAAATACTCAACTTCCCAGATTTCCATGCAGCAAGGGGTGGTCCTGTGACTGGCCTGGAGCTGTGAGCAGAAGTTGGCAGGCACAGCCACCTTCCCTCCCAACGCCTTGAATAGAGACACGGTGGTTGATGTCGTAGCAGCTGTTTGAGACAATAAGGAAGGGAATTGTTGAGACCTGAATATACTGGGACTTCTTGCTATTAAGGAAATAGACCCCTTGTTTAAGTTGCTTTCGTTGGGTTTTAATTTAATTGTCATGAAAGACATTCCTTTTTGAAATAGCTGGATATTTATTCATTCATTTATTTGATTGTAAGTGGATTTCTTATTAGTTGTAAAACTTTTGTTATACAAAACTTCCAACATTTACAAAAGTAAGGAGACATATAAATTAACCCCCATAAATCCATCACCAGGTTTAACAATAATCAATTTATGGCCTATCTTAATTCATTTCAATATTCCCTGATCACATTCTTCTCCACATAGTATTATATTGATAACTGCAATGCTTCCAAATTTAAATATGATATGTATGTAATTATCCAGTGATCATTTTCATGAATAAAGTTTTTTTCTGTTATTAGGACTTCTTTTCTAAGGAATAGTAATGGTTATTGTCTTTTGAAAGCTAAGTTGTAAAAGATTCAAGCATGGTCTAATACTGTGGAAATCTTAGATAATTGAATGTTAATGAATTGACAAAATTAAAACATGTTTTAAAATATATTTCAGAATACTTTTGTAAACATAATTAAAATATATCCCAGCTGAAGTAAGCTGTATATCTAACCAATAATACATTTAATCCCTCATAGATGAGTTTTGTATTCTCCAGCTGACTGTGAGATTAGAATGTGTACAGATAGCTAAAGAATGAATAGTGCTTTTTGTGTTTCTTAGGAGTTTCAGATGAAAAGGATTTACCCATCTTTGAATTCATTATATCATTACTATTTCCAACAGTTTGTTAATACCTGTTATAAATTGTTCATGGTTTGAGAAATCACTGCTCTTTGATGAACATTGAAAGCATAAACTCAGACTAATATTAATCCATTGTTTAATCTGAATGGCTTTAACAAAGATAGGCCTTTTGTAAAATGCAAAAAAAATTAAGAATCTCTGAGTCTGTAGGTGAGGTAGAAGCCACTTATTTCAGAATTTTTTAATTTTAGTATTTCTCTGAAATTCTTCAGAGCTCTGAAAACATTTTATTTGATTTTTACTTAATAATTCATCTCAAACAAATTAAAATCATAAAAGAAAAGCAACACATGAACTTAAATATGCTAATGTCAAATATGTCACATTAGTGACCGTCATCAAATTAACGTGAGTTGCCAATGAAATATACTTTTGTGGGGTCCCTAGGACAACATTTCTCTAGTCATCTTTGAATATATTTGAATAACTTATAAATACATTTTTGGTTAAAAAGTATGTAACTATTATTCTTTCATTTGATGTTTGATTTTTTTTTTTTTAAAGACAGAGTCAGGCTAGAGTACAGTGGTGTCATCATGGCTCACTGTAACCTCAAACTTCTGGGCGTAAGAGACCTCGTGCCTCAGCCTCCCAAGTAGCTGGGACTACACGTGATGCCACCATGCCTGCCTAATTTTTCTATTTTTTGTAGAGATGGGGGTATCATATGTTGCTCAAGCTGTTCTTGACCTCCTGGCATCAAGCCATCTTTCCTCTTCGCTCTCCCAAAGTACGAGGATTACAGGCATGAGCCACCACACCCAGCCTAGTGATTGATTTTTAATTTACTTGTAACAAATGTGAAAACTATACTACTATAGAGCACACATGTACCAAAAACAATGGAGTGGCAGTAAGGCTAGATCTAGTGATGAATTGTGCTGTAGTCTTTCATTGTTGTGTTAGCATTTACTCTAAGTTGGGTAATGCCTTGCACTTCTGGTTCAGTTTAGATATTTTCTGAGCTTGCATGGATTGTTTATAAAGGTATCACTTGTACACATTCTGTGTGAATCGGTATTTTATTCTTGATGTTGAATACTAGTATGAAGATTATTTTTAAAATAATACATTGGATAATGAAGCAGACATATGCTTTTAATCTCCAAGCCTATGGCAGACTAGTTTGCTTACTCAATTTCTACCCTATCCCTCTTCCTTAAAGTGAATCAGATTATGTTCAGGGCAACTACTTGCATAGCTGAAAAATATTCATGTTTCCTAGATTTCCTAAGATGTAAGGGATGCCTGCTGAGGATTTCCAGGGAAATCTGGCTTTCCTAATGCAGACGCTATCCTGTATTCTTTAGCAATTCCTTCTTTGTCATGCCTGGAATATGAATATGAGCTGTCTTGCACCATCCACCATGAGCATAAAAACCACACTGTAAAGATGATGAGCAGTATTAATAACACTGAAGACACCCAGTACAATGGTGACCTCATGAAACTATTCCACTAGTCCTAGACTACCGACTTCCTAACTTCTTATCAAGTGATAAAAACAAATTTTTATTTGGGGAAGCTAAATAGTTAGATTGTTGGGGTTTTCTGGTACATGAAATTATTTAAAAAGTATGAAAATTATTGACAGAGTTCAGCCTCCTCATTTTGTAGAGAAAATAACTGAGCCCTACTTTCCCCCTTCACATTATAATCCCTTATCCGACGGTGAAACTATGAAATGTATTTGTTTCTTTTTTCTTTTTTTTTTTTTTTTGAGACAGAGTCTCGCTTTGTTGCCCAGGCTAGAGTGAGTGTCAGCCTAGCTCACAGCAACCTTAAACTCCTGGGCTGAAACGATCCACCTGCCTCAGCCTGCTGAGTAGCTGGGACTACAGGCATGTGCCACCATGCCCAGATAATTTTTTCTATATATATTAGTTGGCCAATTAATTTCTTTCTATTTTTATAGTAGAGATGGGGTCTGGCTCTTGCTCAGGCTGGTTTCGAACTCCTGACCTCAAGCAATCAGCCTGCCTCGGCCTCCCAGAGTGCTAGGATTACAGGCGTGAGCCACGGCGCCTGGCCATATTTGTTTATTTCTTTACTGTTTGTCTGCCACCAGAATGTAGGTTCTGTGAGGTCAAGGACTTGATCTGTCTTGTTCATTGCTCTATCCCCAGCACAGAAGACGATCTCACACAGAAGAGCCAAGCAACACTCATCAAATTAACGAATGAGTCAGGGAGTCCTCAGAGGGAGTCCAGTGACTAGATCAAAAAAAGGGTAAACTGGGGATGAAGATCCAATGTCCTGAGGACCAGCTCAGCAATCTTTCTTTACACTACCAGAGGATTTGGAGCTTTTTCAAGTACTTGGATAGTAATGATAATTTTATACATACATCTAAAAAGCAACACATTACAATTCAATTGAATCTACTCACAAGGTCATCATATTCTTGTAGCACCATCTCTTCAGGCCTCACACAATGATATTTTTGCCGTTTTTCCTGAACTGCCATGACTCGAAGCTATCCTTTAAATGACTCTGTACATAGATTCCTTTAATGGAAAATCACAAAGCATATTAGCATATTAAAAAAGGTTCTTACATGTACTATAATTTTAAAAATCCATTTCACTTTACCTTAACAGTTTCAAAATTTATTGTTCTCTCCGAATGCCCTGCCTGCCTTCATTTTCTGTTTAACACATTGACTGCCATGTGAGTTATATTTAACTCAGGCTAGTTTTGAGCCCCGAGCCATGCAAAGCAAAACCCTGCAGTTGGTTCGTGAAAACCTTACTTGTTGATGTTCTTATTGTTACAATTAATCTTGACAATTTAATTCTAAAAACATGGCTTGCATTGCATATAACTCATGCCCAGACAACAATAGAAAATAAATTAGAAAGGATTGTTTTATTAATAATAAAACACTGTGGCCCCAGAGGAATTTTTTTTTTTCTAGTGTGGCAGTCAATGTGTTAACCCTTACTAAAAATCCCATGGGATTAGTGTTGTCCTTTTAAAAACCCTGGGTTTTGACCACTATAGTCCTAGTAGAGTATTTTAAGTCCTTCAATTTCTTATAATAAAAGCCTTGCTGAGCACTCGTGTCTGATGATAAAAACCCTGCTCTGTACGAGTGTTCTCTTATTGGACTAACTCTTCCAGCTGCGAGACTCATGCTGCTCAGTTCAATATAAGACTTGCTACATCACCTCCACATGTCGGTGCATGTAGTTCTAAAAATGCAACCTATTCTCCTTTTACTCAAAGGTGATGACCACCAAGATTATCATCATCACATTCTTCATCATCATCATCATCATCATCATTATCTAGTGTTAAGGTTAGGACTACACAATTATTTTAAAACAAGCCATGCTTATCGTTTAAACATTGTCCTAATGAAATTATTTTATTGATTTTTTTATTTCAGCATATTACTGAGGTACAAATGTTTAGGTTACATATATTGCCTTTGCCCTGCCCAAGTCAGAACTTCAAGTGTGTCCATCCCTCAAGACGGTACCCACCACACCTGTAGGTATGAATATACCCCTCCCCCCTCCCCTCTACCTGCCTGACAAACGATGAATGTTATTACTATATGTGCATGTAAGAGTTGATCACTATTAATACCAATGTGATGATGAGTACATGTGGTGCTTGTTTTTCTATTCTTGTGATACTTCACATAGTAGAATGGGTTCCAGCTCTATCCAGGATAATACAAGTGGTGCTAGAGCATCATTGTTTTTTTGTGGCTGAGTAGAACTTCATGGTATACATATACCACATTTTATTAATTTACTCATGTATTGATGGGCACTTGGGTTGTTTCCACATCTTTGCAATTGTGAATTGTGCTGCTATAAACATTCTAGTGCAGGTGTCTTTTTTATAGAACGTCTTTTGCTCCTTTGGGTAGATGCCCAGTAATGGGATTGCTGGATCAAATGGTAGTTCTTCTTGCAGCTCTTTGAGTTGTCTCCATATTACTTTCCGCAGAGGTTGTACTAGTTTGCAGTCCCACCAGCAGTATATGAGTGTTCCTATCTGTCCACATCCACGCCAATATTTATTGTTTTGGGACTTTTTGATAAAGACCATTTTCACTGGGGTTAAGTGATATCTCATTGTGCTTTTCAGTTGCATTTCCCTAATGATTAGAGATGTGAGATGTTGAGCATTTTTTATATGTTTGTGGGCATTAGTTTATCTTCTTTTCAAAAGTTTCTGTTCATGTCCTTTACCACTTTTTAATGGGGTTGTTTGATTTTTTTTTTTTTTTGCTGATTTTCATGAGTTCTATATAGATTCTAGTTATCAGATGTATAACATGTGAATATTTTCTTCCATTCTGTAGGTTGTCTGTTTGCTTTTGTGATAGTTTCCTTGGCTGTGCAGCAGCCTTCAAATTTGATCAGGTCCCATTTATTTATTTTTGTTGCTGTTGTGATTGCCTTTGGAGTCTTCTTCATAAATACTTTACCTAGGCCAATGTCTATAAGAGTTTTTCCAACATTCTCTTCTAGAATTCTTATGGATTCATGGCTTAGGTTTAAGTCTGTTATCCATCATGAGTTGATTTTTGTGAGAGGTGAGAGGTGTGGATCCTGTTTCAGTCTTCTACACGTAGCTATCCAATTTTCCCAGCACCATTTACTAAATAGGGGTTCTTTTCCCCAGCATGTTTTTGTCTGCCTTGTCAAAGGTTAGATGGCTATGTGAGGATGATTTTATATCTGAGTTCTCAGTTCTGTTCCATTGATCTATGTCTTTCTGTTCTTGTGCCAGTACAATTTTGTTTTAGTTACTATAGCCTCGTAGTATACCTTGAAGTCTGGTAAATTGATGCCTCCCAATTTCTTCTTTTTGGTTAAGATTGCTTTTGCTATACCAGATCTTCTCTGGTTTGATATGAAGCATAAAATTATTTTTTCTAGACCTGTGAAAAATGATGTTGGTATTTTAATAGGGATTGCCTTGAATCTATAGATCACTTTGAGTAGTGAAGACATTTTAACAATGTTGATCCTACCGATCCAGGAGCATGGTATGGTTTTCTACATGTTTATGTCCTCTGCTATTTCCTTCCTCAGTGTTTGATAGTTCTGCCTGTAGAGGTCTTTTACCTCCTTAGTTAAGTGTATTCCTAGGTATTTTATTTTCTTTGTTGCCATGGTGAAGGGTATTGAGTCTTCAATTTGGTTCTCAGTTTGACTATTGTTGGCTTATAGGAATACTACTGATTTCTGTACATAGACTTTGTAACCTGAGACTTTGCTGAATATGTTTATCAATTCAAGTAGTCTCATGGCAGAATCTTTGGGTTTTTCTAGATATAAGATCATATCATCAGCAAAGAGCAATAGTCGACCTTTTCTGCCCCATTTGGATGTTCTTGATTTCCTTCTCTTGTCTGACTGCTCTGGCTAGGACTTCCAGCGCTATGTTGAATAGAAGTGGAAATAGTGGACAACCTTGTCTGGTTCAAGTTCTAAGTGGAAATGGTTTCAATTTTTCCCCATTCAGTATGATATTGGCTGTGGGTTTGTCATATATGCCTTGTATCATTTTTAGGTAAGTCCCATCTATGCCTATTGTGTTGAGCATTCTTATCATAAAAGAGCGCTGAATTTTGTCTAATTCTTTTTCTGCATCTATTGAGAGAATCATGTGGTCTTTTTTTTACTTCTATTTATGTATTGAATTACATTTATAGATTTGCATATGTTGAATCATCCCTGCATCTCTGGGATGAAGCCTACTTGGTCATAATGGATTATTTTTTTGATAAGCACCTGAATTCAGTTTGCTAATGAAATTATTTAAATGATTGAGGTGAGATTATAAGGTTATTGAGTGCAGTTTTTCTTGACCTAACTGGTCATAAAAGTCTATTTATATTTTCCTCCACAGACATAGATACACACATGCAGACATACATATACACACACACACAAACACTTTTTCCCCCAATAGCTATATGTATTCTTCAAAAAAACTCAAAATTTTCCTCAAATAGTATCCTACAGAGGGAAGTTGCCTTGGCCTCTTCTGATTCTCTACAGAATTGGAAAAGAATCAAAGGCATCAGCTCCCTGAGTGAGCAGACTGTGGACTGGGCCATTTAAAAGTTAGTAGGGTTCTTTCCCAGCCTTATTGAGGTATAATTGACAAAAATGGTATATATTCAATATGTACAATGCAATGATTTGATATACATGTATATTGTGAAATGATTACTACAATCAAGCTAATTAACTCATTTATCACCTTACATATTTATCATTTTTTAAATTTCAAGTATACAGTATGGTATTATTAGCTATAGTCACCATGCTGTACATTAGATCCCCTAAACTTATCCATTTTATAACTGAAAATTTGTAACTTTGACTAATATCTTTCCATTCATACCACTCCTATCCCTTGGAAACCACTTCTCTACTCCCTGTTTCTATAAGTTTGACATTTTAGGTTCCACATATAAGTGAGACCATGCACTGTTTGTCTTTCTGTGTTTGGCTTATTTCACTTAGCTTAATGTCCTACAGTTTCATCTATGTTGTTGCCAGTGGCAAGATTTCTTTGCTTTTTATGGCTGAATAATATTTTGTGGTATGGCTGGGTGCATTGGCTCACGCTTGTATTCACAGCATTTTGGGAGGCTGAAGTAGGAGGATCACTTGAGCCCAGAAGTTGGAGACTGCAGTGAGCTACAATCACACCATTGCACTCCAGCCTGGGTGACAGAGCAAGACCCTGTCTCTAAAAAAAAAAACAAAATACACACACACACATACACACCACACATCTTCTATGGTATATATGTATGTGTATATATGTTGTATATATATACGTATGTATGTATACATATATATATTTCTTTATTCATCCATCAACAGGCATTTAAATTATTTTTGCATTTTGGCTATTACAAATAATACTACAATCTCCAGAGATTCATTTTTCTAGATATTGTTACATGGCACTGATTTAATCAGATATATCCAAGCTTTAATCTACCATTCTGTCAAACTCAAGATAATGAGTTATCTCAAAGCTCTATTCTTGGTTTACTATGTTCCACCATAAGTATACACTCTCTCTGAGTGATCTTTCTCAGACCCATGCTTTTAAATATCACCTGATTTCTCCTATGTGCACATCTCCAGTCTTTAATCTTTGCTCAGCTCCAGACTTGTATATTCAAGTGCCTCCTTGCATACACTCCTCTCTTTGAAAATCTAATAGACATACTGAGATTCAGCTGTTTTAAATAGAAAGCTTAATTTCTATCCCTGCCTTCCCATTATTTTCCCTAGTTTTCATTATTTCAGAAATGGCCAAACCCAGTTGCTCAGCATGCCAATCACTCAAATTTTTAAATTTCCCTTTTCTCCTTGTATTCTATATGCAATCCATTAAGTCTTGTCAGTACTTTCTGTAAAATACATCCAGATCTGACAACCTAAAAGTGTCTGCACTGACAACCTACTTTTACTACTTTTACCTCTCTTCTGCAATAGCCTTCTAATGGGCCTCCCCAGGTCCACTCTTGTCCTCTTATGGTCCATCTTTATAGCTAAAAAATTATCTCCAATGCATAAACTACATTGTACCATTCTCTTGCCCCAAACTCTTTAATGACTTCATAGGTCAAAGAGGAAGAAACGCAAATCCTTACTGTAGCCTGCAAGCCTCTACCTGATCTGGTTCCTGCTCATCTCTGACCACACCATGCTCTCCTTTCTCACTACATTTCTGCAACCTTGGCTTTCTTAGGTTTTGGTCCCTAAGTACATGATGCTTATTTCCTCTTGGAGCCTTTATGCTTATCTCCTCAGCCTAGAATACTCTTTGGATATGTTTTCATATAGCAGCTTTCATATAGCAGCTTCATTTTCATCATTGAAGACTCAAATCAATGTCACTTTTCAGAGAGGGTTCCTCTGACCACATTAACCCCAGTAGGATTCTGCATATTCAGTCCTTTTGTACTACTGTACTTACTTATGAATATGTTTATTATCCACCTGTGTCCACTGGAATATAAGCTCTTTGAGGCCAAGGAATTTGATTATTGTGTATCCTCAGTCCCTTATAGACAGCCTCTCATAACAAGTACCCTATAAAAAACTGTTGACTGTATGAATGAATCTGTATAAACACTTCATTGTCCTCTTTGTCTCTAATCTCTTTCTTCAAAACACTGGCCTTCCAAATTAAACTTCTTGAAACATCAACTTCTTGTATTCGAGAGCATTGTGATAGCTTCCCAAAAGAATCAAGTTCCAAACTCCTCTTCCTGAATTTCAAGATACTAACTTTCTTAACTTATACTCCTCTTATACAAAGTTTATTGTTCTCCAAAATGAACCCTTGCCTGGAAAACTGGTCTCCCTGTCCCTGAGAATATCCTTTTCCAGTCTTTTATCTTTGCTATTGTCTTTCCTATGAGGAATTCTCACCCAATTCCACATAGTTCAATTCCCAACTCCCCGACCAATCATTATCCCACCATATTGAAAGCTCTTCCTTTTCTATCATATATGTATTATATTTATTATACTTTACATTGTCATCAGGTTGGTGTAATACATACTTTTATCCTACTTATTCTGTGCTGGGTAATCCTTTTGAAAGTAATGCCTGAATCCAACTATTAAAATACCTCCTCAATCTACCACATTGATCCACAGATAGTACATCTATTTAATTCATAGTTAATGATGGACTAGAATAACACATAGATTTAATCAGAAATTATAATTTTAATACTAAACCACAACAAAAGAGTTTATTTATATTATTAACAATAATGTATTCCCAGAATTATTCCAGGATTTCACACACAAGTGTTTAGGCTATACATGCAAGCTATATAAATTAGAGAAGTGGGTTTAGTGTATAAATAGCATACATAGAGGAATATTCTGCACTTCCACAACTAACATTTAGAAAAAATTTTCTTGAAACATATGAGCCTTTTAGGTAACGTTTTATCTTCTTAGCTTTACTAGACAAAGGAATATTTATTTGCCATAAACAATAAAAGAAAGCAAAAGTGATGACATAAAGCAACTGACATTTGGTTTCATTGTCCAAATGAGTAGGGTATAGTGGGGACCATGGATAACTGCAGTCACACAACTCATCTTAGGAGGGCAGCAGTAGAGCCTGTCCAGGGGATTATTGCTGCATAAAAATGGAGGCCCAATGTTCATTGAGCTTCTGCCTTTTTTTTCAAGGTGGGCCCAAAATGCATATCTTCTATGTTAAATGACTCAATTTTTAAATGTTGAACATATCTGAATGCCAAATCTGCAAGCTTGATGTTGTATATTTGTAATACCGACCCAGAAAATGTCCTGTGTTGTTCATTTAATTGAGCTGCAGCAATTTGCACTTCATTCTACACACTTTATCTTCTTTTTCCATTAGCATTTAACAAATATTCCATGTTCTCTTTTTCAACATTAGTCTTGATAAATGACCAAAGATTGTTATAAAAGTTTGGCATGTATTTTCTGATGACAAAAGTCATGTATACCTTTAGAAAACTGGGAAAATGCTGATAAGTATATATAAAAATATAAGAATAATTCTATACCCTGCTATCATTTTCATTTTTCTCTATATTTAAAGCTATATTTAATTAACATAATATTCATTGATTTATTTTTCATAAAAAGAATTTATCCATGAAATTAAAAATTATTGGTAAGCACCATTTGAATGTCTGCATGGATTACTATTGCTTAGGTGTATCATAATTTATTTAGCCACATCTCTGTCCTTGGACAGTTCGGGTGCCTCCAGCTTTTTTTCTCTATAATGAATAATGTTGCAGTGAACATTTTTATACTCAAACTTCTGTTTGTATTTTTGAATTATTTCCTTATAAATAGTCCATGGATTCAAATACATAAATATTTTTGAGACCAAGTTGATTTCCAAAAATGTTTTGCCAATTTATAATGCTGCCAGCAATTTGAGAGTGCATATTTTACTGCATCCAAACATTTGGATACTCTCATGAAAAAGAAAAAATTAAGATAATGGAGTATTCCATGTTTGTACTCACCTCTGACTTATCTCAGCAGACCACTTTTATTCTTATTCAAAGTGAAAATCAAGGATTCCTATCCCTCTACAAAGTTATTCATGGCCATGGTCATTCTTATTCCTTTCCACTTGCCCCAATGAAAGAAATAACCTTTGTGTCTAAGACTAATGCCACCCCATGTGCTTTAAATTTCATCACTTTCTTTATCTCTGAATATCATGTACTCCCAGCCATATCTCCTATCTTAAATAATGTCGATATCTTCTACTTCTGTGATTCTTTCCTCATAGCATATAATACCACTCAAATTTGTTTCATTAAATAATCCTCTCCTCATCCTAGTTTCCACTTCCAGTTGCACTCTTATTTCTCTTCTTGCTTTTACAGCCAAGTTTCTTTGAAAGATTACTCTTAATTCACTGCCTTTACTTTTTCAACTTTCAACATTCTCCTGGGCACCAATGTCATTACTACTCTAGAACAAGCTTTGCTCAGATCACCAGTGCTCTACTCTTTGTAAATACAATAGGCCCTTTTAGGGACTCATCTTACTTGTCTTTATGATTCTTTAATACCTGCTAACCCTAATGTACTTTCCTGAAGACAGGAGACAAACAGATTGAAGGAGATTATATCCAAATTTCTACCTCAACAAGGCTGCCAGTTGAAGCCAAGGATTGTCAGTAATAGAAGAGAAAGAAGACTGGTATGGTCAGAAAGTGCACTGAAGAAAGGAATAATCTATCAGCTAGTGATCATGGAATATGAGGAATAAATAGCTTAGAGCCACAAAAAGAAACCACACATGGTAGCAGGAAGAGTATTAGGGAGAGAAGACACACGCTGCAACGAGAGATGGGCATTAGAAAATAGTTGAAACTATCAAGTCTACTTTATTCATTTATTAATTTATTTCATTAACTCATTTTAAACACTTCCCACATGCTAGGTACAGGGAATACAGTGCTTAAAGGGGTAGATGATTCACTGTCAATATCAGAAGAAGCAAGAAATTTGTAGTAATAGAGGCCAATAAAGAAACAGGGGTCTTCAGGAGTTTTAGGGGGCCTACAATGCCTAGTGACTGTTGTATCAAAGGGATCCTGGTATCAACAGTAGCAGAGAAAGTCAATGGAGTTAATTTTGCAACAATATAAGGTATGAATATAAGGCAGGAAATAATGCTATAAGAATAGATGACAGGACAGATGGAGGTAAAAATCAGAGGTAGTAGATGCTTCAAAGAATCAGTAGGAATAGTGGTGAGGCTGAAATACTGGGGCATTGGTTCTGAAGAAAGTATCTTTGGAGGATGCCAGTGATGATCACATAGTCAACGTGAATTTTGATCCTGTTTGACATAAAGACAATGCCAATATAATCATTTGTCTGAGAAGTGTTCCCTAACACAGGGGATAAAATCTTTATTGAAAATTCAAATTAGTTATGATGATATATAGATATTAGAGCTGTAGAGCTAATGCAGACTGCATGACATCAAATCAACTCAGATTTCAAGATTGCCTTGATCCCAACAGATGTACCACATTATAATTTCCTAGTGTAAATAAAAGAGCTCAGACATATTGTTCTACATCACAAGATTCCTTGATGGATCCTATCAAAATAAATCAGACTCACATCCATCAAATGCCATTTGAAATATTTCAGAGTTTAATCTCTCAAGAGAAAGTAATTTCCATTCTAATTAAGTTTCATGAATTTGAAATCCAACCAGAGCAATATAAATCCAACGAGAGTCCTTTTCATTAATTTAAGACTGTGATAATATCTCCATGTGGAACTGGATAGCCACAAGGCCCTGGTCAGACAATGTTGTCCTTTTTCAATACTATGTCCCCAGCCAAATCAATAGAGTAACAATTCCCATCAATCTCCAATCTGTCCACAATGATCATACCATTATACTATGGTCCAATGACTTTCTTGGGCAATGTTCTATGGCCTGAGAGTAGTCATAAGGAAAGCAGGCAGTAGACATAATCTGATGTTCGGAAAATGGAATGTGAAGGGCTATGTTCCAAGTCTAGGTTGGACAGGAAATCTTATATGTAGTCTGATTTGCTGTGAATAAGAAGATATTTAATGACTAAAGACTTTTCTAAGAGCTGCTATGGTGTTGTGGGATAGCACAAAAAAAGGGAGATACTGAAGTTTCCATCTAAGTTAGAGAGCAGTTATTAATAGTATTTAGATCTTGGAAGCACATGAGATGTGCTGACATTATTCACGGACAAAATGGATCAATAAAGTTGAATTTCAGTGGGTCTTTAAGATGGATATCACACATACTTAATAAAGCTTAATAGGTTGGCTGGCTCACTGATTGATTAGTTTACTTGGCCAAATGCGAGGCTTAGAATTATGATTTTTAGTCTTGCTGCATGTTCAACCTTTTGGTTGGGGGAAACTGAACTTTCCTGCTGAGGTAGTAGACCCTGCTGGCTCTATTTCCACTTCAGAATAGTGCCAGATTTACCAAACAATTCCTTTAAGTAGCATTTGAAGAATTTATGAAATTTTAGCTTTTGTTGCTTGTAAATGATAAAACATTTAATATATCTGCACATTATAAAGCACAATAACTTGCAAGATGAATATTATAGTGGTAAAATCTCATTTTAGTTTTGATCCATATGCACCGTGCTTTTGTACTATACAAATGAAAGATATCATCATATAAATAATTTCAATAAAAGTGAAAAGAAAACCATTGTTCCAGTGCTTGCTAGATTAACTCTATTTTGTTTGCCTCCAGGTCATGAGGGATATCATCTATTACTTTCACAAAGTAATATTCTATTCTGGAGAATTCAAAATATATTCAGAAAGTAAGTTACTCTGAACTTTGTAGAGAAATCTTAAAATCTTGAACTCTCAGGTTATTTTTCATAAATAAAATGTTCTTTTTACCTACTTCAACTCAGATTATTAAAAAAAAAAAAGACTCGACATTTTCATGGTCATGAGCATAAATTTTGGAATCAGCTTCTGCATTTATACCCTGGCTCATTAGCTATGATACCTTGGACAAGTTTTCTAACCTTTATGTTGTCTCACTTTTTTCATCCGAAGAATAGTTATAACAGTGTTGTTGTGAGAATTAATGAGGAAAGTGAATAAAAATAGTAACTGCACATAATAAGTGTTAGATAGATTTTAAAAATCTCTTTAAGGAAAATAGATATTCCAAGGGCGTTGGAACTGAGACATGCATAGAGAAATCACAAAGAGATATGATTCGTATTGGTTGGGCATTGAATGCATAATACAAGGAACTCAGGCTTCAGGGTAGGCATTTAAAAATAGAGGGTTTGTGGCACAGCCTTTATAGAAAACAGTATGGAGATTTCCTCAAATAATTAAAAATAGAGCTATCATATGATCCACTACAGGTATATATCTAAAGGAAGTAAAATTAGTATTTTGTAGAGATATCTGCACTCATTGGAGCATTATTCACAATAGTCAAGATATGGAAATAACCTAAGTGCCCACTGATGGATGAATGTGTAAAGACTCGTCTTTATATATATTACATCATATATGTTGCATTTATATAAACATACACACGCACACACACACAATGGAATAGTATTTAGCCTAACATGAAGGAAATCCTGTCATTTTCAACAACATGGATGAACCTGCAGGACATTATGCTAAATGAAATAAGCCAGGCACGGAAAGACAAATGCTGCATGATCTCACTCATAGGTGGAATATAAAAAAGTCTAACTCAGAGAAGCAGAGAGCAAAATAGTGGTTGCCAGGGGCTGGGGCCTGGGAGAATAGGGAGATGTTGGTCAAAGGGTACAAAGTTTTAGTTATGCAAGATGAACAAGTTCTAGAGATCTAATATACAGCATAGTGACTATAGCTTACTGTATTTTAACACTTGAAATTTGCTAAGAGAGTAGATCTTTGCTCTCATCATGCACACACACACACACACACACACAGGTAATAATGTGAGGTGATTAATATTTTAATTAACTTGACTATGGAGATCATTTCACAATGCATATCAAAATACCATGTTGTACACATTAAAAAAAGAGGGGAGGTTGCTATCCTTAACATACTAAGCATACTGAAATCATATATATATTGTAACATAAACTTAGAAAACATGGGAATTTATGAAATTTCACTGTCCCAAGCTCTTGCTTGAAGTGTTTAGAGACTGCAGGAACCCTGGGAGACCATTAAAATCTCTGTAATAAAGTTATATGAATATCCCCACTACTGTCTGTTAATCCATCATGGACTATTTACATTGCTGCTTCTGAGTTTCCACAAAATTCTGATACTTACCATCCACTCTAGCAACTTGTGTTTAGGTAGCATCTGATGATTCTGTCTAGCAACTACTCTCCTTTCTTCTAGGAATGGCCTCCTCCTCTGTTTTTCATGACATATAGATGGAACGGTCAGTCAAGGTGTCCCATTCTTTACTAGCCCAGGGATCAGCCAGGGCAATTGAACTTTCCCTCCAGGAATTGAGTCTTGAGTGGAATGAATCAAGGACTACCATGGTTATTGCTAATTCTTGCAGATGGCAGTTCTCAGAACCAAGAAGAGATTGTTTTTTGTGTTTGTTTGTTTGCAACTGAGAACCCTAGAGCTGTTCTGCTTTCTGCTTGTTCCAAAGCCTCTTTCTGAACTTTTTCCCAAGGACATGGGCTACCCAATATCATTGCAATAATGTCATTATTGACATACATTCTTGACTGTGTTATTTAGTGCATAACACAATGCACTAAAAAGAAAGAACACATTTAATTTTGTAATCAATATTTTTAATACAAGTAAATATTTGTAATACCAGACTGCCATTGAGTAGACTAATAAAGTAGATGATATACGAAATAGAGGAAAGTGAGACAGGAAGAGCTATACTTCAAA
Source organism: Mirza zaza (assembly GCA_008750895.1). Taxonomy (NCBI): domain Eukaryota; kingdom Metazoa; phylum Chordata; class Mammalia; order Primates; family Cheirogaleidae; genus Mirza; species Mirza zaza. The sequence goes on from VSMD01045304.1 coordinate 60,125, forward strand.
TCTGCTTCAGAAATTGAGTATTCCTCTGTTTGTTTCTTGTTGAGGACCTTGATCAAATCACTAACCTCTCTTTCCAAATCAGTTTCTTCCTCTGTAAGGTGCAGATAATAATACTTCTATCAAGCTACTATAATTATTGATTGAGATAATGCGTATTAATGTGCCTGGCACACAGCTTTACTCATGTTAAGAATTTTATAAATAATAGTCATTTATTATTGTGTAACTAATTATTCATGTATTTCTCCTTTACCAGAGAACGTATCTATCTTCTTTGCCACTATATCTCTAGTTCCAAGCATAATGCTCAATATAAGTGGTACTAAGTAAATATTTGTTGAGTAAATAAATCACATAAATAAAAGCAAAATGATAAACACAATAATTTTAAAGATTATGTCACCTATGACATTCAATTTGTTTCTGATTTTGTTTTAGTTAGAACTTAGAAGTTACTTTCATAGTTAATTTTTAAAAACTATATGTATCTTAAAGTTTTAGAATTTACTTCAATTAAACGAGAACTTAGAAGCAGTAGGAAGTTTTCCCTTTAAGCAATTGAATGTTCTAATACTTGTTAGTATTTCTGAGAAGTGTCAAAATTGGAGAATAGGTTTCTGGAAATATTATCCCTGTTCAGTGTTAGGTCTACATTCATTATCCACCGCATGTGCAGGAACATGCACGCATCCTTATCGCTTAATGGGATGTTTCTTTTTTGTCCCAATGTTCTTGTTTGTCCAAATTTTACACTATCAAGCTTGCAGAGACTTGCATTTTAAGGAAGACTTTGGGGGTACTGTAAGTTTCTAATTAATGTCACTTATAGCAGTTCAGATACATTTTTTTTTTATTGAGACAGAGTCTCATTCTGTTGCCTGGCTAGAGTGCCAGGGCGACAGTCTAGCTCACAGCAACCTCAAACTCCTGGGCTCAAGTGATTCTCCTGCCTCAGCCTCCCGGGTAGCTGGGACTACAGGCATGTGCCACCATGCCTGGCTAATTTTTTTCTATATATATTAGTTGGCCAATTAATTTTTTTCTGTTTATAGTAGAGACGGGGGTCTCACTCTTGCTCAGGCTGGTTTCAAACTCCTGACCTTGAGTGATCCTCCTGCCTCGGCCTCCCAGAGTGCTAGGATTACAGGCTTGAGCCCCCGCGCCTGGGCTCAGATACATTTTTAATAGAAGAAGCACTATTCCAGGGTTCACACACACACACACAAAATGGTCAGGCTAGCAGCACATGCCCCTTTGGTGGAGTATCCATTGTGTTAAAAATGTGGTATATAAACATTTGGTCTTATGCACGTTTCAAAAGCTGCTGTTTTAAAATACTTAAGAATTTTTTTAGCATTTCTTGAATGTTATGGCACAAATGGTACATGTTAATTTTAGAACATATTAACAAAATGGTGAAAATATTAAATATGATTTTATCATTAATGCAAACATTAATCATTGGTTTAATATATCTATAAACACATTTGTATATGTAGTTTGTTTATATATAAAACACTAAATATATAGTATATATAAAATACTGTTTTATCAAAAACTTAAATGTTCGATAAAAATTCAAATAATAAAGTATAATCAATGTAAACTAAGTTTCCCTCCCAAGGCAGACTGCCAAGACACCAGTCCCTGAGAGTGTAAGTCCTACTCCTCAGAGGAAATAGCCATCACTAATTTTCTCCCTAGTCTTAAAGAAAAACTCAATGTATATAAATGCATTTATGTGCATCACTTTTAAAAATTCCATATCAGAGCACTTTTCTGCACTGTGCTTTTGTAAATCACTTTATCATGGAGATTTTATTCCATATCAACATATATTAAATTATATAGCTAACAATGAAATATCAAGATTTAGTGGAACCCCTGAACCACCAGGACCTGATTCTCATGCTGATATAATTCTACTTCCCCATTTTATGGATGAGGAGACTGAAACTCAGGGAGGTAACTTGAAAATGAGACAAAAATGGAGCAGGGACCAAGCATTCTAGTTCTCAATCCTGTGACTTTGTGTGATACCCTGGAGGCAAATTCACAGAGGTCCTAGACAATCTACATCCAGGGAGAAGTAACATATCAAAAGGAAGAGGAAAAAGTCATGGAGATGATAAGAATGATGAGCCATTCATCTTATTAAATTGAGAAAGGTTCAGCGGTTCTTGGCTAAAACTTTTGTTTGAGGCAGCTTGAATTTCTGATTCAGTTACTGATAAAAACCTAGAGCAGATATTTAGAGTCCTCTGGAGTTTTGCTGTGGTTTGAGTCTCAGAGAAATGAGATGATGCTGCGATTTCTAGCTCTTTCTCAATTACTAGCCAGTAAGAAGGAGCGGTATTCCCTCTCCTTCCTCTCTAGACCCACAGCCCTGCCTCTGCCCTGGTGTGCCTAGCTTGGACAGGGCTGGGGCCAAGGGACCTTCACTACAGGCTGCTCAGAGTCTAGTCTAATTTCTCTGAGGGTTGTTCAGTTCTAGGCCTGAGCCTTGGGGCCTGGGTCAGCCCAATTCATCAACCAGAGCTCCAGGGGCTCTTTTCGTGTAAATATTCTACCTAATTAGGCAAGATATTTTATAAGCTAAAAATCTATGGGGATATTGCTTTATCAAACAAATTGGAAAGGCAATCATTTTCCATTATTTTTTAACACCTTACTTTTCTCCTAGGCCAAACTAACTCCCCTACGATCTATCTTGTTCTATCTGAAAGCCCCATCTAATTGCTTCCCACAAAACAGCAAAACTCTTCCTTTATAGGAACTTTTCTGAGCTATCTTTAAGAAAACACTGTTTAAATTTACATGTAACTGTGAATTTAGAGGTATATCATCCTTCCAATAGGGTGCTACAGTTTACTAGAGTTAGAAATTAAAACATTTAAAATATTTAGTAAAGCCATTGGATATTGACTTCAGTTCATTTGAGCAAATTACTTTTACGCTCATACTTAGCACATGTAAGTATCACATATTAGGTATATGCTAGAGGGATATACCTGCCGTGGGAATCCGGATCTTCTATTACCGGTCCCTGACCTGTGTCTGATCCTGATCTCAGACTATGCAGCTACACTGCTCTCTGCCTACCACAATAATCTATGTTCAGTTGTCCAAATTTAGGATTCTTGAAGCAGGGTGGTTGGGCAGGGTGAATGATCAATATAACATAGTTTCTACCCCAAGGGGCTCACATGTAAACAAGGAGTTCAATGCATGCATGATTAGCTACAGTACGGGTGGACACCCTTTAATTACTGTTTATGCCGTCGTGTGTTTTAAAAGGGGAATATAAAACCTAGGCCATAGAAAAGATAGTCTCTATGGCCTAGATAATCTCTATGGCCTGTATCTATATTATACAGATCTAAGGAGAAACCAAGACAAACATGAATCTTACCTCAAATTCTAGTAGATTAAACAATTAATTAGTTAATAGTATAGCAATTGTGAAACTGTGAGCAACAGAGGATTAATATTGTAATAAAGTATTCATATAAATAAGTTGTAAAAGATTCAAAACACAAATGAAAAATGAGCAAAAGATTTGAGTGAATATCTCATGCATGAGAGAATAGTATTAATAAACAAATATTTAGGCCGGCTGTGGTGGCTCACGCCTGTAATCTTAGAACTCTGGGAGGCCAAGGTGGGTGGATCGCTCAAGGTCAGGAGTTTGAAACCAGCCTGAGCAAGAGTGAGACCCCGTCTCTATTAAAAATAGAAAGAAATTAATTGGCCAACTAAAAATACATAGGAAAAATTAGCCGGGCATGGTGGCACATACATGTAGTCCCAGCTACTCAGGAGGCTGAGGCAGAAGGATCGCTTGAGCCCAGGAGCTTGAGGTTGCTGTGAGCTAGGCTGACGCCATGGCACTCTAGCCGGGGCAACAGAGTGAGACTCTGTCTCATAAAATAATAAAATAAAATAAACAAATATTTTAAAAACATGTTCAACTTTACTACCAAGAAAAGGCATATTAAAGAAGGTTGTACCGCATTCGGCTTAGTACATCAGCAAAATCTTTAAAAGCTTATAAGCTAATGGTGTTGCACTGCAGTGTACTGATAAACAGTTGTTGAAGGAATAAATAAATGAAGAGATGGACTGATGAATCTTAGGGAAAATATACAAATTGTTTTATACCATAGTTGAAATCTATGCATATGAATAAAGGCACATAGAGGTATATGGAAAAACCCTAATGGAATAATGTTCATTCCCCTTTATCTCAGTTTTCTTATCTGTAAAATGGAGGAAAAAAATGCATTACTTAAGATTCTTTCATTTCTTTTCCCAAATTTTCTGTTTTTCCCCAAATTTCTGTGACAGTGTTCTATTTCTTATAACTTTTGAAAGAAAACTCTATATAATAAGGGCTTAACATTTTTTTAAAAGTCAGTAAATTGGACATAGGTTGCTATGTCTGGCAGAGAGACCAGACACAGCTCAAGAAATGCTAATAGAAGAGCTGAGATCTCAGAATTGCCTGTAGGACAAGGTAAGTCATCAGCTGCACCAAAACTTTACAGGCAGACTAGGGGCAGGTGGCCCTGAGGCTGTAATCCAAGTCTTAGGGTCTGGTGGCAGGGCCTCCAGGTAAAGAGAAAGTAGATTCACCATGATCCATTTGAGAAGGGCATCCTGAACAATGAGAATGCTGTTTGTGGTTTATCTCCACTGAATATTCCCTGAAAAATCTTCACTCTCTAATGAAGCTTCCTTCTGCACTTGAATCCAAAGAGTAGGCTGGCCTGGAATGGAAAGGATGGAGAGAAAGCAGCCCTGGGGAAGAAGCCAGAAATAACAATGGGAAGGGCCACTAGGGCTTGCAAAACATAAGAAAACTGAGACCTTCAAGCCTGTAATCCTAGCTCTCTGGGAGGCCGAGGTGGGCGGATCGTTTGAGCTCAGGAGTTCGAGACCAGCCTGAGCAAGAGCGAGACCCCATCTCTACTATAAATAGAAAGAAATTAATTGGCCAACTAATATATATAGAAAAAATTAGCCAGGCATGGTGGCACATGCCTGTAGTCCCAGCTACTTGGGAGGCTGAGGCAGCAGGATTGCTTGAGCCCAGGAGTTTGAGGTTGCTGTGAGCTAGGCTGACGCCACGGCACTCACTCTAGCCTGGGCAATAAAGTGAGACTCTGTCTCAAAAAAAAAAAAGAAAGAAAACTGAGACCTATCAGTAGTTCAAGAGTTGGGAAGTAGAGCTGCTTGCCTTGTCAGGTACCTAGAAACTCTATGCAGTATTGTGAAAAGTGTGTTCCTATTTCAAATTGACCAGACTTGCTTTCTAAAAATGCAGATTTCTGGACTTAACCCAGAACAATTGAACCCTGGTCCCTGAGAATGTGCATTTTAGACATCTTCTGAAAGTGATTCTTGTGTACTTTTAAAAAGATTGAGAAACTATTAAATTTCAGCATGCTTAAAAAACATCAAGAAGCTTATAAAGAAATTATGCATACCTGGATCCCATCGCTAGGGATTCTAATGCACTTCAGCTGGCTGATGTCAAAGAATCTATACTTTTAGCAAGCACCTGGGTCTTTGAGGCAGGTAGGTACAAATTATCTTTTGGGAAACAATGTTATAGGTTCTTATATATGTGTGTGTATTTCTTATTTATATAAATTTATGGAGTACAAGTGTAATTTCGTTACATGCCTAGATTGTGTAATGGTGGTTGTATGTTCTTTGAATAAAGTTAAACATTGGCATAAAAACAAAACTCAGATGACCAGGCTCTGATTGGATATTAAGCACAGCAGCAGTAATGCTCTACTAATTGCTCTACTTATTCATTTATTTTATGATAGTCCAATGCTGGTGAATTTAATATTTAAATAGACATAATATGAGAGTTTTGTGAGAAAATCTTGTTCTTTTTCCTCCGCACACTGTCACTATCGGTGATAACGAAGGCTTTAAACCTGTAACGGAGCTGCTCATGTGAGCTCAGTTCCTGAAGGCGAGAAGTGATTTCACCTGTTGGAATCTCCCAGCATTCCTTAACAGTTGGCTGCAGCTGAAACCTGTGTCAGAAATGATGGGTCTCATGGCATCCAACACCTTCCTTCCAGCTTGCTCAACCCTTGAGAATAGAAATCAGAATGAATGTGGGAAGGCACTAGGTTCCCAAAAGAAAGAAAAAAGAGAGGTTGAGTTCTCTTACTGGCTCCAGGAGGAACTTCTAAGAGTGAGTATACCAGTTCTTACGTAACAGGTGGTTGTTGATTGTCAGTTGTCTGAACGTGGGCTTGACACTCGTGGAGATCCAGGGAAATGGGCACTTTGAGACTCTCATGGGGAAGATTTTGGGTTTAGAGAAGTGTAGCTCAGTGGTAGTTTAGACCGAGGACAGAAATATGGCACATAACCAAGGGCCACTTTTCTGTCTCCTCCCTTTGCCCACCTCTGCCTCACCATACACACATATTTGAATCATTCTGCTAATCTTTCCCTAAGGTCAGATAATAAGACAGGCAAGTTATTTTCAAAGTGGGACAAATTTTTTAGGCTTAGGACAACAGGATTTGAAGCTATGTAAAGTTCTTGTCTACTTTCATTGATTTTGAGAAATTCTGTTTTTTAATTATTAGTTTGCTATGGTTTCCTTTTTTGCCCTTACTGTATTTTTAGTAACTTAAAATGCAGTCACTTGTCTTCTTAGCTGAGATAAGGTTAGGAATGAAAATGTTTTTGTTCAATTTGTTTTGTTTATCATGTTTTTTTAAATGAGAACTGAATTTTATTTACATCCATTTCCATTTAATATATCACATCTTCAGGATAGGTGATAACTCATTTAAAAGCTATGCCCATTTTCTTCAGGCTATTTATAAGTAGAAGACTCTCCCCAGAGTAGCAATAACTTTTTGAGCTGAATGATTGAAGTCTTCAAATAAAGGAATAACTGCTGCAAGAATTCTTTCCTTCATTTTGAAGAATTTAAACTGTTTAGTAGGAATTCTGCAACTTTACATACCCTTAAAACAACATTCATGCACAAATAAATGCTTGTATTCTAGCCAGACATAGGCTCAATTTTTCAAATACTCTAGCCATGGTAATATTTTCTTTGGGAAATCCTATGAAACAATTGCTCAACTCATAACTTCTCCTGCCATTAATATTTACACATCAACTGCCAAAATTTCTTTAAAAATGTTTTTTTTAATTATTAAGGGTATATAATATTTCTAAATGTTTGTAGGGTACATGTGTTTTGATACAGGCATACAATGTATGTTAATCAAATCAGGGTAATTGGAGTATTCATCACCTCAAATATTTGTCATTTCTTTGTGTTAGGAATACTCCAATTCCACTCTTTCAGTTATTGTAAAGTATACCATAACTTATTGTTGAGTGTAGTCACTTTGTTTTGCTATCAGATATTGTTCATTCTATCTAACTATATTTTTGCATCCATTAATTACCCCCATTTTATCTCCCCTCTCCTTGCTACCTTTCCCAGCCTCTGGCAACCATCATTCTACCCTCTGTCTCTATGAGATCAATTGTTTTAATATTTAGCCCCAACATAAAAGTAAAAACATGCAAGATCTGTCTTTAGTAACTAAACTTTCTTGTTGGATGCATTGTAGAAGAAAGCTGTAGTTATCAAGTGGACAAAAAAGTTGCATTCATAATATATTTTAGTACAGTAGTTTTGAAACTGATATTAGCTTATAATTTATAAGCAATAGTAATGTTTATGCCTCCTATCTTGTCTGATAATATACTCTGTATAATAATTTATGTATTCTATATGATAGACATTGCTAATTTTACCTGATTATCTGAAAGTAAGCTAGCTAAACATCATTATTTGCCTTAAAAAATACCTTACTGGCTGGATATTTAATATTGTTACTTATACATTTGTTTTAGTATAGTTTAATTCAAAATTATCCTAGCAGTATGGTATAAAGCTCAGATTTTCTAGTTCAGACAAATTGTCAAGACTTCTGTAAGGTATTGGACCAATCAAGTTGGAGGTATTCATTTTAACTTTGTTGTTCTGTACTTAAACTATGTAATCATATGCAATTTGTTAAAACAAAGAATAAAGACGAAGGCATTTAAATGGACTACAAATGATTCTGACTTGTAAACTAAGGAGGCCTCTTATTCATTGCTAACCAGATTATAGGTGGTATCATACTTCCTTTCATTCTCCCAGAATTACCTTTAGAGCTAAGTGTCATTATTAGCATATTGTTGCTAATTACATAAACAAGAACATATATGTAATAAGAGGTGGGCAAGTCTTTGGAGGTTCCTTAAACTGGTTTTAAAAAAGAATATAGGGAAAGAAAAAGAACTAAACCAACATGTTACTCAGATTCAAAGGTAAAACCAGGAATGGTTTCCATTTTAGCGTTTTAACAACAGACAAATATAAAGCTTATAAGCAGATAGGACAAGACAGTATTACTAGTGTTATACTCGGGATTCACAAGGCCGCAGGACAGAGAGACAGAGTCACCGAGGCTGTAATTACCAAAAGGAGTTTTATTGTCTAGCTCGAGCTAGGGTCCGAGCCCCCAGAGTGCCAACGCAGTGGCCTCTTCCCGGGCAAGGACCCTCCTTTGTGTGAAAATCCCCTCTTATAACTTCGCTACCTCCATACTGGTCAAGCATCCACCCCCACAGTGATTTTTTTATTTTTTATTACTTCAGCCTGCCCCTGATAGGCCCTAACCTGTTCCGGGTCCTAGCTGAGGGACTCAGGTTTCCGCTCTCTTTGTCTTTCTCCTCTGCATCCCATAATATACTCATGATGCCTTGCGGTAGGCAATTAAGCAGTAAACAGCAGCTGGAAGATGTCTGTTCCTTATAGCCCACTATCTTACACTAGAAGTTCAACAGGAAATTGGGAGCTAGCTACAGGTTACTCATATGTGTGTACACGCCCGCATTTATCACTAGAGTGCCTAAGTGCTTTACAATGCTGTTCTGGTAGTCGGGTACTACAAAATTAGGAAAACAAGCAGGCCAATCTCCCCATTCAACATCATTTCTTACTTTGTTCATTTGAATACCAATCATTTGTATTAGTTTTCTGGAGTATTATTTTGTAAATCTCACCAGCACCATGGTAAGTTGTCTTATTGTACAGAAGTTATCAGTGCCACATACAACCTTCCCCTGCCCACTTTGCTATGAGCGTTTTGTAGGTTATAGTCAGACAGTAAGTAGCATTTCCCTATATATAGGAGAGCTGTCCAGAAAGTATCCAGCCTGGTAACCATTCCTATTGTATTAACAATGGCTGGATACTTCCCAGAGAAACCCTCATAGATAGTGTACAAATACATTAAGAACACTTAAGAATTTTATAAAATTGTACATTACATGAAGTAGGACCATAAAGATTATACTAAATGTAGGTACAGAGAAACATGCAGAATGAGTCCTTTACACAGCCTATGTATGGGATACATAATTTTATTTTAAGTTTATATTTCCTGCAGGATAGTAGCATACATCTTTTCCTCCCCAGAAGGAAAATATATTTTCCAAAAATGTTGACATTGCTCATTGCATAAGTTTAAATTAAAATGTTCCCTATGTATATAGATAGCAAAATTACTTAACAACACATTCCATTTTTTAATATATCAAAAATGTTGCCAAGGTAACATTATTAAAATGATTATAATGCAGTCTAATAATATCAAGCTCTAACAGGAAGATATAGAGAAGGCAGAAAAGTTTCATCCTGTCAGTGGTTTTGGTGTTCTTCTTTTCCTCACCTGGTAAATTCCTGGTGTCTTTCTTGGCTTGTTTGTGATGACATCTGCAGTCGCTTTGGCTTTGGTTTTCAGGTCTTTCACCATAATGTCCGTCTTGTTAGGGACAGGTGCGGGTTTGCAGCACTAACCACAGGAAAAGAGGAGTGGGGCGAACTATCTGTCATCACTCTGTCGTACCAGCTCTGCTTGTGATTTTTCCAAGCAAGGAGCTGAAGAACCTGGACAACACCCCTCAGAAATGAACCCTGACAACCTGGGACTTGTGCCTCAGGAAGAAAGACTGATGATGCTCTTATAGAGCAATTCCGCCCCATGAGAAGGGCTTGGGGCTATGCACCTCGATAGGAAGCCAGGCTTCAGCTTGTAGTAGAAGGGAACCATGACAGGAAGAGATCAGAGAAGAATTCAGCTATGCCCAATATACTGTACACTATCCAGTAGGTCAGCCACAGGGTATCTTCTTCTTTGCTAGAACTCTCTATGGCTTTAATTGAGATGTAGGTTGGGTAGCCAAATCCTATCAGAGTGTGGACGAAAGAGGCTCCATAACTGAATACCAGTGTCAATGGGAAAAAAACAAACTCTGTAAAATAATTTTAAAGAGATTTATTCTGAGCCAAATTGGAGGACCATGACCCGGAGCCACTCCCAAGAAGCCTTGAGCAAGTGGACTGGCTGTGGCTGGGTTACAGTTTGGTTTTATACATTTCAGGGAGACAGGGGTTACAGGTAAAGTCATAAATCAATATGTGGGAGGCATACATTGATTTGGCCTGAAAAGGTGGGCCATCTCAAAGGGGGAGGCTTACAGGTTATAAGTGGGTTTAAAGATTCTTAGGCTTATAATTGCTTAAAGACGTGAAGCTTTGTCTAAAGGCTTGGAATGTTTCAACATAAGGAGCTGTCATCAGAGATGAGCCATGGCACAGATATTTGTTGTGTAAATTGAGGACCTGCAGGTTTGTCTTGCATGTCTTTAGGCCTGTTAATGGGTTACAAAGGATGTCCCCAAGAAGGGAGGGGGACATGATAACCATGTCTGACTTCCTTCCTCTTGGCAGGCCATTTAGTTTTAGAATATTCCTTTGGCCATGAGGGGATCTATTCAGTCAGCCCGTGTGTGGAGGGGTGAGCCTTAAAATTTTATTTTAGTTCACACCAGGTACAAGACCACTTGGTGTCCTGCCTGAAGACACCAAGTGGGATGGAGCCGATCTTGGCCTCAAGCTTGGCCAAGAGCTCAGTCTTGTAGCTTCTAATGCAGAAACCAATGGAACCTCTCCCTCTGGGCCTCAGAGGAGGGGCTCATTTAGCTTGTGTTAAGGAAAGTAAGACATTACTTAGGCTGGGCATGGTGATAGCAGTTAGATTAAAAAAAAAAAGAAGAATCTACGCCGGCGTGGTGGCTCACGCCTGTAATCCTAGCACTCTGGGAAGCTGAGGCGGGAGGATCGCTCAAGGTCAGGAGTTCAAAACCAGCCTGAGCAAGAGCAAGACCCCGTCTCTACTATAAATAGAAAGAAATTAATTGGCCAGCCTGAGCAAGAGCAAGACCCCGTCTCTACTATAAATAGAAAGAAATTAATTGGCCAACTAATATATATAAAAAAAAATTAGCTGGGCATGGTGGTGCGTGCCTGTAGTCCCAGCTACTCGGAAGGCTGAGGCAGCAGGATGGCTTGAGCCCAGGAGTTTGAGGTTGCTATGAGCTAGGCTGACGCCACGGCACTCACTCTAGCCTGGGCAACAAAGTGAGACTCTGTCTCAAAAAAAAAAAAAAGAATCTGGAACAGGAAGTGAGATTCTGGGAGCAAATGTTGTGAATACTTAAACAGTAAATTCTCCCCTCTACCCTTTACCCAAGTGTCTCCTGCCAGAATTTTATTTGCTCAAAATTTAGAGGATTTAAAAATTCTATTTTAATAAGAATGATTGGTTGTTCACTTTCAGTCCTGACTTTTGTTGTTGTTGTTGTTGTTGTTTTGGCTTGTGTTTAGCTTTTGCTTATGAAAGCCACTCAATCGCAGAAGCAACAGGGAGACAAATCAGTGAAAAATTGGGGTCTTGTTTGTGCTACTCTCATAGGCTAAGAGCTGCATCTCCAGGGGGATGATGGGCAGGTACTTGGCCCCAGGCCCAGTCGTCTTCCCATTGTCAACAAACTGTTTATTTCCCTGCTCAGATTCTTTTTCTTTTTTCTCATCCTCTTATCATAAGGCACACTTATTAACAACTTATTATTTTAAGACAGGGGTGAAAAATAGTACCTCAACCTTCAACCTTTCATAGCTTATAAATTCTCCCACCCCCTCAAAGGAGTATCAGTCCATGGCCTTGCTATTTTTATCCCTGACTAGTAAGTCTTTTTAAATAAAGTCTATCCCTTGCTATGACAGCCAAGGCAAGCCTGAGCACGGGGACTGTTCCAGTCCTTGCAGCTCATATTACACACTGTCTAAGGCTGGTGGAGACTGTGCGCTCCCATTGCCTAGTGACTGCCGGGTCCCACAGGGACTCAGAAACTGGCTGTTTTCCAAGACAAAGACAAGTGCTAAAGTGAGGACGGTGAAGCCAGGTGTTTGTTTCTGCAGACACCTGTCGTTGGAGAGCCTCTACCCCACATACCGTGGAATTTATCTGGTAATATAAGTCATGGGCTGGTGAATTCCTGAGGGGCACTGCATAGAGATTTAGAGGGCTTCTGAGAAATATGGAACATGAGCAATTTTTCAAGAGTCACAGCATATGTGCTTCCATGGCTCTGCAGGAGGGAGAAAGTAAACATGGGGTTTCTTTCTCCGATCTTAATTTTTTTTTTCCTTATGATATGTGGAGGCATAGGAAGCTCTGTAATTCATGTGAATTTAACAATGTGGAATTGAATTAAGTATTTCCTAAGTTGCCAATTTTTTTCTAAAGTTGTGCAAATCTATGTTTTCATAGGAGCACAGTGTTATGGTTAAATGTGTGGGTTCTGGGTTTGGTTCCTTTATTTGGACACTTAACTAGCCATGTGACCTTGAGCAGGTTATATAATAGTGTCTCAGTTCCTTTCATTAAAAAGCAGGGGTTAAAAACAGTGCCTAATCTGTAGAGTTGTTGTGAGAATAAGATGAAGTAGCATGTTCGGTGTGCTCAGAGATATGTCTGGCACATCATAAACATATCTAGTGTGAATATCACAAGAGCCTACTTGTTTTCCTAGGTGACCATGAGTGTACCTCAGTGAATAAATGCTCTTAGGACAGAACTCCCCTGGTTGAGTAGTGTATTAACTCCCTGATTGGACTCAGAGAGAAATTCTCAGAGGACAGATTCTTGGAGCTGCTTGGGTGTTGATTTCTAAACGAATGCCATTAAGCTCATCTACGTTGCAGGTGGGCATGTGTCCATCTCCAATACACCATGTGATAGAAGGTACATAGCATATAACTGGGTTGTCTTATTCTAATAAAACATTTGCTTCTTGGTGTTTAAGGTCATTGAAGAATAAAGACTCTAGAAGTAGAGTTTGGAGAAGAATATGAAGCATTCAATAGAGAATGCATGGAATCTTCTCCAATAGAGAACCATTTATTTTCTCAAAAAACAGTAACATTATTTTGCATGTTCCAGGCCCTCTGCTAGGCTCTGAGGAGAGAATAGTGAGCAAAAAGGCATGATTCCTGTCCTCTTAGAGTTTGAATCTAATGAGGGAAACATTTTTAATCAAATAACTACACAAATAGTCACACATCTAATAATAGCTACAATAATAAAATGTGCATACGCCATGAGGGTTTAACTATGGGGAGTAGCCAAGGCAAGAGGCTCAGGGAAGTTTTCTGGGGAAGTAATATTTGAGATGAGTTTTGAAGGATGAACAATAATTTGGGGGGCCCAGGGTGTTTCCTAAACAATGAGGAGAGTATCTGAAACAACCTGTGGTAGGAGGAGAAAGGCTTATTGGAATGAGAAAGCCATCCCAGGGTAGCTGGAGCACAGATATTGAGGCATTTTCTATTTCTTTCTCTTTTCAGGCAGGAAAAATTGCTCTAGAATATTTACTCTGGCTGTGAATGGGAGAATTGAAACAATGTCTTTGTTACTTTTACTCTGCAGATTTCTTAGTGCTGTAAAAACTGCTTCTAATACCGGTGTAAAAAAAAAAAAAACCTTCAAAGTTGCTTGGTGGCCTATTTATGCTTATTATAAATAATCCATTTATAACCAATAAGAAAAAGGAGCTGCCATATTATTTATATAGCTCTTTTTAAAAGAAGAAATTCACATCTGTGTCTTTATGTCAATAGAAGGCATTTCATTTTGAAGATAACTTATGAGCCAAGGAAAGCAAATATAAATACTCTGGTTGATATTAAAGTTGGCCAATTCTCTGTCGAGACTATATATTGCATATGAAAGGAAGTCAAATTGCTGAAACATCTATTATTCTCAGAGCTTTCCAAGCTAATAACTTCTTCAATGCGATATCAACTTTCTAAATGTCAGGACAAATTACAGCTATATAGGACTTAATCTTCTTTGGGCTATAAAAGGACTCAAAATACTTGCCCTTTCACTCTGGTATGGAGCTAGCGATGGGCGGAGTTTGCAGTGCTTTGCATCCATGCAAATGTACGTGTATGATTAATGGGTGTCTTATGGCCACCTCACGTTTTTATGGCACTTTAAATTTTCTAGTGCGCCTTCATGTGTCTCATTGTATTATGAGTCCAATGTTAGAACCAGAATGGACTTTAAGAGTAATTTGGTCTAAAGTTGTTTTTTTTTTTTCACTTTTAATAAAAAAAAAGTTTTAATTTTCTAGGAAGATACAATAATTCTAAATTTGTATCAATTAACATAATCTCAAAATACATAAGGCAAAAGTTAGCACAAGTACAAGGAAAATAGATAAATCTACAGTCATTTTCATGCTCCTATCAGATGTTAAAAACAAAGTATAAAGATACAAGATTCCAACAATGAAGTAAGTAAAACTGACCTAATGGATAAATATAATAATACATTGTACCCAACCACTATCGGGTATGTAATTTTTTTTCTTCTGATTGAATAACAGCTTTTTTTTTTTAAAGATGTTTTTAATAGAAAATGCATGAATATCATATAACCTAAGGCAGTATTTGCTAACCGTTAAGTCATGGAATTAGCGGGTCATGATATCAATTTAGTGGGTTGTGACTAGCATTAAAAAATAGGATAGAATATATCAAAATGCAGTAAGAATGATGTTGCTTTCTGAAACTGTTGTTTCAGTAGTGTTTATGCTTGTAAACATATTTCTTTGGTCATGCTTGAAAAATACCATAAGGGTAAATAATGATATTATTGATTTTAAAAAGCAACGGGCTTGGTGAATGGTTCAAACTGCAGCTCTGTAATCTACTAAGGAAGTGGCCTTGGGCAAGTCATACAAACTGCGACTCGGTCTCCTGATTTCTAAACTGGGGCTGACTAATACCAATTGTATGAATCTGGTTCAAGTAATAATTGAGGGCATGTATGAAAAAGGTTGCAGGAGATGCTTACTCTATATAAATATTTTTAGAAATGGAACACATGTTCACACCCAAGTTGAGAGATAGGAAGGCATACAGCGAATGGCCAGGTAGTATTGATTTAATTATACAGGAGATGACATGGAAGCCAATGGGGGCGAATGGCTTGTCCAAGACCACTTAGCAAGAATGAATGACAATCAAATCCAGCGCTCCTGACTGTTGGTCTTTCATATTTACCTCCATTCTTGTCCTCCACCTCTGGAATTTCTTTTTCTGCCTCAAGTTCTCTTCAGTGATTTATTCCTTTGTATGTTAAGCGGAAAATAAATAGCAACATTGGTGGGGCTTATTGACCTGACCCTCTGACCTCAGAATAACATGCTTATGCCTTGCAAAGGACATCCCTAACCATAAATTATCGACTTACAACAATAGAGCACAATATTGAAAGATACTAAACTGGATGTCAGAATATCTGATTGTAATAATTTTTAATTTCAGTGATTAACTATGTGATAGTAAATAAGATAATCTTTGTCATATCAAAGAAGATGATATTGAACTAGGCTATAGCTAAGAACTTTTCTACCCTTAATATTTTGAGAATATAAGTGCCCATTACTTACCAGAAGCAATTATCAGTGGTGAAAGGCATGAGGTGATCTGTAGTTATTATTTACTAAGCCATTTTGTATTTTTCTGTGGTTTTTTCTTTGTATTAAAGAATTTGAATCTTAGGCTGCTTGAGCGTGCCCATGAGAATTGATGTTTTCATTTGTATTTATAGGTGAGCTGTAGCAGGAATCAAATACTACCCTTTCTACTTTTTGTTACTGAACTACTATCTAATCTATAAGATTCAGATCAAATGACATAATTTCTCTAAAGCCGTCCCACTTACCCAGCTGGAAATAATCACATCCAAAACACTTAGATATACTATCTACCAAAAAGCAATGTGATTATTTGTTTATGTGTTTGTCTCCCAGACAAGACTGTATCCTCAGGATCTAGACTAGTGTCTGGCACATAGTAGATGCCCAATAGTTATTTACTGGATGAAAAAAGACTCTGGAAAAATGTGATAAATCTCCATGGGTCTGTCACTGAATGCGCTAGACAGAACAAATTTTCACGTTCTTCTAGGACAGTCTTCATTGCGTATTTGATACTATGCTGTGTTTATGGTAGAAACAATAATGAAGAGGGTTGTGAAAATCTGAGTAACCGACAGCCGTGATGACTTGTAGGAAACTGCCCCTATGACCCTTGACTCATCCTCTAAAAGCAGCTCTGCAACCCCATGCATTGCATCTTCCTCTAATATTAGCTATCACTGCAGATGTCAAGTTTTGTGCTTATTTTCTGGTGGAAACTGCTAATGTATAGTTCCAGAGTGTAGGATTCAGTTGAAAGAGATGACTGCACAGAGAGCATGGGGTATATTGGGGGAGACTGTGCTTCTTCCTTGCAATGGAACTATCACCCTAAAAAAAATCATCTCTCAGTTTATAAGTGCTCCACAGCTGCTTCTGGGAATGAACTCCTGTGTTTACCAAATTTGCAGAGTGATTGCTAGAGTTAATTCACAAAGATGGCAACCAAAAGCAATTTGGGTTCTAAGTTGATTACTCTATTTAAGGGCAAAGTTTATTCAAGAAAGGTAGCATGGTGCAGTTCAGTACGAATAGACCAGATTTGTTTCCCGTGTTGCCATTTGCCAGCTATGTGACCTTGCAGAAGTCATATAGTCTTTCTGAGACTCAGCTCCTCATTTGTAAAAAGGGACCTATGATCCCTTCCCTTCTCTTTCCTAGAATTGTTGTAAGGCCCAATTTAGAAAGTAAATTGATAAACGTTTGTAAATTGTAAGATATTATTAACCTCTTACGTTTATATTTTACTTTTATAAATAAATAAAATAATGACAAGCTGTACTATATTTTTAGTTTGCAGGTGAAGTTAAATTTTATTTTGGGAAAATAATTTAGGCAATAACACTGGTTTACGATCTTGCATGTAGTTTAACTGAAATAATTTTTTTAATTTTCACTGCAAATTTAGTAGACTTGATGTGCCATACATACTGGCTATTAGTCAGAAAATCCCAAAGCAAGAGATATCCTCTCCTAATCCCAAAGAAAGCCTAAATTTCATTTCATTGAAATCATAGACACTGAATCATCTGATCATTACAATCAAAGTTTACTTCTTTAAGCACAAATAAGTTCTGTTGATTTCAGAAATTAATGTTTCCCCTTTTAAGATGAAATGCTGTTTATAGGCTGTGTGTTGCGGCTATTTGGTTATATGTGTTTTCTTGCCTGCCTATGATTTGGAATCCCAAGGTGAGATGGGAATTAAGCTATCAATAGAAAATTGTGCTTTCGCAGCTTTTCTGGGCCAAATATTGAATCAGTGTTGTTAAAGCAATGGTTTTTATACAGAGAGCAGCGCAGCACTTAGTTTCATGGGGAATGTCCCAGAACAAAGGGAATTTGTTTGCATTAGTTTGTGTTTTCAATGGAGTTTGTGTTTTCAATGGAATAAATGTCACCAGGTGATTTGATTGGCCATGCATAGACTTTTATAGCAATTTACATTAGATTCTTACTTCAAATAGTCTCTCATAAGGTAGATATCTTCCCCAAATAAAGATAAAGCACACCATATTGTATCTTTTCACGCTCCAAAAAGTTAAGCAGTCTGTAAAGGAGGAAATGAAAACAAGACACTTTGTTTGGGTCCTGTCAAGATCTGAAACCCTAAAGGGTCTGTGTTTGGCAATACAGCCTCTCCTTCCCCAGAGAGAGGTTTGTTTTTTTCTGTAGCAATTAGCAGTTGCCACACACCTGGACTTGGAAGGACTTCTAAAGTGAGAATAAAACTCATTTTAAAGCTTTGGTATAAAGCCCCTTAGTTGAGCAGAATAGAAGTGTTTTTGCATGTTAAATTATGGTTTTTCTTAAGCTCTCTGGAAAGGCAGGCTAGCCCTTTTGTTTCGATTTTTAAACACACAGCTTTTCCAGTAAAAGTTGCAGGCTCTGAGAGTCTGGCTGCCTCATTTAATTTGTAGTGTCAGGAGAAACAATCCCTGGTGAAAATGTAAACACCAGACGATTATTTACCAGTGACACTGGCTCTGAGCCTAACTTCAGGTGTCTGCAAAAACTATTTTTTAAAGAAAGGTCTTCTTTGAGTAGATCTAATGAAAAATCTTCATGCCTGACCAGGTGCTTTGCTTTTGTGACCATTCCTGGCTAGGCCTGTAAAATATGAAGAGACATTGCCTTGCCCACCAAGCTTTCTTATCTGGCTTCAAGGACTTGGTGCCCTTGAATAGCACACAGGGACTTTGGTCACACCCTGATGGGAACACAACAACGTATTGTATTGTAAAAAGACACCAGTCTGGGAGTTTGCAAGGTATATTGGTAAGCAATGAATGCATTTGACCAGGAGCAATACTATTTTTGTTGATTAAAACAAGATGGTTTAGTTGTCTTTTTTGCATCTTTTTGAAGGAGGAAGTATGAATCTTGCAGACATTAAAGCAGAGGTGCTTCTTGAAAAAGGTATAGGGGGGCAGTATCATTAATTTCCCAGAGTTTAACTGATAGAAAATGTTGCAAGGAGAGGCTGTGATTGTAGACAAAACAAAACATAAAATTGGGAATTGTAAGCCCTGGATTTGAAAAATGGCTGCACGATTCTAGGGAAACCATTGACTCCTGAAATCTGTTTTCTTACCAGTAAAGTGGGAATACTTATTTTTCTGCCTTTTATTTTATGGATCGAATCAAAATGATATAATGTGTTTCAAAGTGTTTTAGGTATATTAAGGCAGTGAACTATAAGCACTATTGATACTGTTGGGAGAGGAAAGAAAGGACATAGAAAAAAAAAATTAATATGAGTATTTGTTGTATCCTATACTCCATGCTAGGTATTATGCTATGTGTCAAAGATGTAAGGATAAAATAACACAGTATCTGACCTCCAAATCACCCCTGATAAGGAAGGCAGGCTTGTCAAAAATATAATTACAAGGCAGCGTGGTAAATGAAATGACAGATACCTAGCAGGTCCCTGAACAACATCAAAAAATGAAGTAATTTGGCTTGAGTGAGTCTGGAAGGGTTTAAAAGGAAGGAGATACCCCATCTTTAATGCTTGGAGGAATGGTGGGAGTTCATCCCACATTCCAGAGAAAGAAGGACATGGAAGAATAGCATAGCTGGACCGGATCAGCCATCTGCCAATAGCTTTCTAGGCCTAGAGCTCTGTTCTTAAATGGGATGAACTGAGTGAGTTGATGCTAGACGGGTAAGCAGGTGCCAGATTATGGAGGGTTACTTTCCCTGAGTGAGCACTTTCTTCCAGAAAAAGGTTTTAAGCAGGTAAGTGTTTTCCACTTATTTAACACATGCTTGTACGGTATCGCACTTTCTATATTCCAGGTACTGTTTTAAGAGCTTTATAAATGTTGACTCATTTCATCCTCATAACAAGTAGATATTGTTATTTTTATTTCCATTTAACGTCTGAGGAAAATGAAGCACAGAGAGAGTAAGTAACACTCCTAAAGTGACATACTCATGAGTGATGGAACCAGAATTCAACCTTGGCTCTGGAGTCCACATTTTTTTTTTTTTTTTTTTTTGAGACAGAGTCTTGCTTTGTTGCTTAGGCTAGAGTGAGTGCCGTGGCATCAGCCTAGCTCACAGCAACCTCAAACTTCTGGGCTCAAGCAATCCTCCTGCCTCAGCCTCCCGAGTAGCTAGGACTACAGGCATGCACCACCATGCCCGGCTAATTTTTTTTTTATATATATTAGTTGGCCAATTAATTTCTTCTATTTATAGTAGAGACGGGGTCTCGCTCTTGCTCAGGCTGGTTTCGAACTCCTGACCTCGAGCGATCCGCCCGCCTCGGCCTCTCAGAGTGCTAGGATTACAGACGTGAGCCACCGCGCCCGTCCTGGAGTCCACATTCTTAACTATTTCACTGTGTGCCCAACCAGGATTATTTCTGCGTTTAAGAAAGATCACCCTGGGTACAGTGCAGGGAATGGATTGACGAGGAGGCAAAGCTGTAGGCAGGGAGACCAGTTGGGATGTGGGTGCAAAAGTCCAGACAAGAAATGATGCATCAGTTTGGTAAGAGAGAAGGAATGGATGGGTTTAAAGGACATGTGGAAGATAGAATTGATAGTAATCACCATAGACTGACTGTAGAGTGTAAAGGAGAAGGAAGTAAGGATGTCAGGTTTCAGGGTTGGTGATGATTCCATTATCAAGACGGGGCAGTACAAGAGTAAAAATGAGAAGAGACTTGTCATGTGGATTTTGAAGCAGCTGGGGAATATGAAGGTGTTACGTGTGGAAGACAGATGATTATATGGAGTTGGGATTCCAAGGAAGAATCTAAGCCTGAAATTTAGATTTGGTAGTCATCACTAGAAAGCTATGGGTCTATATGTGATTTCTTAGGGAAGTTTTAAAAATGGATCCCTACTGATTTAATCCAGTTTGCTGATATGGATATTTGCCTTTTTTGGCATAAAGTGAGAAGAGCAGAGGGCTTGGGAAAGAACTCTAGGGAGAATCAGCTATCATGGTGCCTTTCAGGGTAGAAGAATGAGAAGAAGCAAAATGAATGGTAGAATAAACAAAACCATTTCAGTGTATATTCTTTTTTTTTTTTTTTTTTTTGAGACAGAGTCTCACTTTATTGCCCAGGCTAGAGTGAGTGCCGTGGCGTCAGCCTAGCTCACAGCAACCTCAAACTCCTGGGCTCAAGCAATCCTGCTGCCTCAGCCTCCCAAGTAGCTGGGACTACAGGCATGTGCCACCATGCCCGGCTAATTTTTTTCTATATATATTAGTTGGCCAATTAATTTCTTTCTATTTATAGTAGAGATGGGGTCTTGCTCTTGCTCAGGCTGGTCTCGAACTCCTGAGCTCAAACGATCCGCCCACCTCGGCCTCCCAGAGAGCTAGGATTACAG
>VSMD01045314.1:0-88780 GCA_008750895.1 Mirza zaza
AATAAAATAAAATAAATTTTTAAAAATATCTAGTCAATATTCCTCCAGTTCCACCCTGAAAAGGATACTAAGTATTATCCCCATAGTAAACAAATATTGTTAAATATTCCAGCTCCCCATTAATAAAAAAATGATAATTTAATGAAAGAAATGCCATTTTGCCTTGCTGTCATATATCTTAAAAAAAGTTTAATAATACGTATTGGCAAAGGTATGATGAAGTAGGCACAACCAGATGCAATAAGTGGGCATGTCAACTCATGCCCAATGAGTGGGCAATGTCATACAGCCTTTTTGGAAGGCAATATGGCGATATGTATCAAAAGCCTTAAGTGTTCTTACTCCTTGGAAAAATAAAGCCACTTGTTGGAATCAATCCTCATGAAATAGAGATTCTGATTAGGATCATTATCTTTTCTGTATCGAAAGGCTGTCTCTTGCATCACAGGGATAGATGTGCAGTGGGTCCTAAACAAATGTTGCCACTTATCTGGTTGGCAACTGACTTTTATAAAACATCTGCCTCCAGCCAGGAGCCTGGTAGGAAAAGAAGCCTTCTACCACCTGGGCCTGTTTGGTCAGGATGCTGCCTTCTTTGTAACAGCATTCAATGACTGTCTCCTTCCCCTGAGAACAACCAAAGTGATGGGTGTGTGCCCAGTGAGTTAGCGAGTGACACCTCTTGCCATAAAGACAACAGGGTTCCTCATCCAGACTGACTGTTTCATGAGAGACAACCCCACAAAGACGATCAAGGCGGCAAGAAAGCCAGTTCAGCAGACCCTGAGGATTGCCAGGAAAGCCAGGGAATAGGCTGAGAGCCCCCTGGGCCTGAGCCCAGGTTACAATGACAGATTCAGGCAAAAGCCTTATTTCTAAGGAAGCCAGGGAATTCAGGAAGAAAGCTCAGCTCGCCTCAGCATTCAAGAGGAAAAGAAATATTTCTGCTCAGCAGCTGGAGAGAGGAGGGCCCCAACTGAGAAGTGAATCATGGGGGAAACATGGACACTTTACGATGGAGAAAGCCCCCGACATGGGATGCAGGGTTGAGACCTTGTCTACAGACCCCACCAGCAATGCCCATCCCCTAATCACAGCTACACTTTGATGTCAGTTAATGTTCCACTAACCCCCTTGCTGTGTGATATTATCTGGGCTCTGCAACTCTACTTCCCCCTGGCTGTTTAAGCAACTACCTCTCTTCTGGTGCTCCAGAGACCTTCTCAGTTCTGCTATCTGGTCTGGGCTAGCTGCTCTGTCCCCAACTCCCAGCCATCCACTCCACTTCCCCCACACACCCTCTCACTCCCTCAGGGGTCACAACGGCCACTGTGAAGGCTGAGCTGACCGTTCTAAGTTATTAAGGAAGGAAGGAAGGAATCTTCCCCTAATAGTGTCTCTTAAGGTGGAGAACACTTAATTCTGCATGCTGGCTGTCACAACAACGATGACCATTCCTAACATGTATTGAGTGAGCGCTCACTGTCTTCTAGGTGCTGTGTCAGGAACTCAACATGCATTACAAATTATTACAATTTAATCCACACAGGAACTCTATGAGGTGGGTACTGGTATTGTCACGATCAACTTACTCATTTTACACATGAGGAATTGAGGGCTGAGAAAGGTTAAGTAATGTTACCAGGACAATAGGGCTAATCAGCAGACCAAAGACATTACTTTGAACTCATTCATTTAGCAAGTATGAACAGAGTACCTACCATGTGCCAGTCACCACTATGCTAGGCACAGGCACTAGGCTATATTGGTGAACAAGACAGACTTAGTTCCTACCCGCAAGAAACCCATTGTCTAGTAGATTAGGTCAACCTCAGGCTGCTACGGCTACCCTACTTGCCTGTAGAGCCAGGATTCAAATTCATGTTTTCTACACCAAAGCCCAAACCCATTACCATAACACTTTCTGCCTCTCTCTTATTGGAAATTGTCCCTCTGGGAGAAACATGAAGCCTTGGAAGTCCTCAGGCTGAAGTCAAGCTGCATACCTATGTGACCAAATGTTGAGTAGATGCTGTGCCTAGGTTAGATGCTGTGAACCAGACTGCTGGACACATGGAACCTTTTTTAAGACTTTACTCAAGTGTCACTTTCTCAGTAAGGATGCACTAATCACGTGTCTCCTATCAGCATGGTCCACACATCTTTCTTTGCTCACTTTTTTCATAATACTTATAACATTATTTTATATTACATTACTTGTTTATTACATCCATCATTTAGTATGTGATTCTTCATACTTTAATATAATTCACCCCAAGGGCAGGGAATCCTTACCTGATGTATCCTCAGTGCCTAGACAGAGCCTGGCACACAGAAAGTACTCAGTAATTAATTTTGGTATAAAGCAATGAAAGTAAAAATTATGTACAGGGTTAGCAGACAGGTGGTGCTAATTAGATAGGGGAAGAAGGACAGAGAAGAAGAAGTGAGTTGGGAATTAAGTTCCCAATACGTAGGCTAGGAGTTAATCTCCTGGCAGTCCAGAGAGTGATACTGTAAGAACTGGAAGAGGTGGCCAAGTAGGTCACAGCCTGGAAAACAGAAGACCCTGCAGGCGGTAGAGTGTCTATTCTTCTCCGTGCTCAGAAGAATGTCGGATATCAGAGAGCCAGGAAGCCAGGGTGGATCAGGAAGCGTGTGGCCTTCTGTGTTCTGCAAGAAGCCCAGGGAGTCCGGGGGTTAGATGAACAGTCAGGGGTTGGGGATCAAAGCTGGCAAAGGCTGAAATCCAGGAAGTCTGAGAGAGCAAGATAATAGTACCTGCCCACCGAAATGCGGAAAAGAGCCTAATCATGAGAAGAGGAATGGCAGGAACTAAGGTTTCTTTCAAGTTTTCTCCCAGGAGGTATGTGGTTCTTAGAGCCACAGGAATGAGCAGGGAAGACAGTATGGTTTAGAGGCGTGTGCATATCTCTTCCTAGCTTCATGTTTAGCGACTTCACGATTGTAGCTTGAAATTGGCCATGGCAGAAGCATTTACACCATAGAAATTGGCAAATGCTATGAATCAGAGATTTCTCATTTATTGGTTGGATAGGTGGTTGTTAAACATTCACCAGCATAACATCAACACAGTTTATTATAGAACCGAGGCTGCAGGAAGATTCTGTTTGGGGCTGAAAAAAGAAGAGACTGGAATTGCAGGTAGTTACTTAGGCTGACGAATACCCCATGGACAGACACCTGAGCCCTGGGGTTACTGCAGATCGAGCAGAGCTAAACTTAATAGAACCCTTCCCTGGGGTTCCTCCACTTACTGTAGAGTTTACATAGGGACATTTTCTCTTGTTTGGAAGCCAGAGACTCATTTGAATCCATTTCTTCATTTGTTCATTCATTTGACAAATGCTAATAGAGGATCTATCACGTGCGAGGCTAGCAGCTAGGCCACAGAGGTGACAGGACAGACTTGCTCCTGCCCTCAGGGAACTTGTTAGCTAGTACAGGAGTCTACAAATTATGGCCTGAGGGCCAAATGTGCTGTGAACTCTTTTAGCAAATATCCCTTAAGTATGGGTTCTATACTTTTAAAGCGTAGTGAAGAAGAGTATGGAGGAGGAAAAGGAGGTGGAGAAGGGGGAGAAAGGGGACAGAGAAGAAGAAGAAAAAGGAATGAGCTGGGTACTGTGGCTCACACCTGTAATCCTAGCACTCTGGGAGGCCCAGGAGTATTGTTTGAGGTCAGGAGTTCCAGACCAGCCTGAGCAAGAATGAGACCTTGTCTCTACTAAAAAAAAGAAAAAATTAGCTGGGCAATGAAAAATATTAAAAATTAGCCAGGCCTGGTGGCACACACCTATAGTCCCAGCTACTCAGGAGGCTGAGGCAGGAGGATTGCTTGAGCCCAGGAGTTTGAGGTTGCTGTAAGCTAGGCTGACACCATGGCACTATAGCGACTGAGTGAGACTCTGTCTCAAAAAAAAAAAAAAAAAGAAGAAGAAGAAGAAAAGAAAAAGGAGTGACAGAGATCACATGTGGCCTGCAAAGCCTAAAATATTTATTATCTCGGCCTTTACAAAAAAACTTTGTCAACCCTTTGCCTAGCAAACTGGACAAACCCTACTCCAGTACAGCCACCCTAATTTGGCCATTAAATGGGCAATGTTTGAGCCAGGACTTGGCCTGAGGAAAGAGCCAGGAGTAGGCAAGGTGACTTAACAATCCCAAGGCATGAGGCTGGACGTCACCTGGGCTACAGCTCAGTTACCAAATAAAAATATGTATTTGCACATATTTGGCTAGGTGGGCCAGAGAATGAGACTGAGGCTAAAACGTGAGTACCAGGAGAGGGCAGGTCAGGAACACAGCAGGGAATAGAGTCAGAGGGTCCTCACCAGAGCAAGTCAGGAAGGTGGAGAACAACAGCTGACACTTCCAGAATACCTATGGACCACGTGCTGCTCCAAGCACTTTACATGTATTAACACATTTAATCCTCCCAACAGCCCTATGAGGTCGGTCCTATTATTATGCCCAGTTGGCAGGTGAGGAAACTGAGGCACAGAGCAGTGGAGTGACATGCCAACAGTCACACAGCTGGCAAGGAATGCAGCCAGGATTTAAAACCAGATAGTTTGATTTTAAGATCCATGTTGTTAGCCACTGCACTGCACTCTGTCTCAGACAGACTGGTGGGGGGAGGAAGGGAGGCAGATGAAGAAGGAGGACAGGAAAGATTGTGATGATAAGCTGCATCTGAACCCAAAGGATGAGCAGAGAAAAGCAGGGTCCAGTCCACAGTCAGGCGACAAGGAGCATTCCCCCAATCCCATGACAAATGTGACCAAGCCTTCCCTGTGCCAGTCTCTGTGCTGGATGCTTTGGGTACAGAGTGAACCAGACTCGGCCTTGAGGACAGACAGGCGATGCTGATCCAGTCTGGACTGGGGGCTTGGTGGAGAAAGCAACTCCACCCCTGAGTGAGCTGCCCCTGTGAGCCTGCAGCTTGCAGGTGCCAGGGAGGGAGGAGCAGCGTGGGATGCCCAGCACCACTTGCAAGGATCACAGTCCTGAACAGGTAACCAAAAGAAAGGGCTTGAAGGACAAGTGAAGGGGCCATCAGAGAGCCCAATAAACACCCATTTGCAGAAGAGAAAAGCAAAGGCATAAATCTTAAAGAAAATGGTGGGTCTAAAGCCAGAGACAAGGCCAAGCAGCTGTTAGAAATAGGGTGATAGACAGCTGAGAAGCCCAGATCAACCAGCAGAAGTCAGAATGGAGCAGGCAGAAGTGGAACGAGGGCACCAAGACATGTTTGTCTGGGTCTTTATGCCACCCCGCTTTCCCTACCTCACGACCTTATGCTCCATCTCATCCACCAGCCTTAGGCACCAGGAACCTACTGACATTGTTGCCCCTAGAACTTGGAAAGACCCGTCGAGAGCTCAGCATTATACGTCAGTCCTCCACCTGCCTCCCCTCGCCTGCCGGCCAGCTGACCCAGGCTGAGCTAATGACCTTCCTCTAAAAGGAAGAGCGTCAGGCTCCTTTGCTTAGTCACATTTCTCCCCAGCAACATTTCATCCAGAGCTTAAGGTTGCCCATAACCTGGTGGTGTGTGTGACTTCACCATTCTCTGAAATGAAGTGACTCAGCAGTCACCAAGGCAAAGATAACAGCGAGAGTCATCAGTGGTTCTTTGCAGAGCAGAGAAATGTCAGGGTTATTGGGTGTCTGAATGGAGCCAGAGGTCTTGAGGTTAATGTGGGGAAAAGAATGACAATGCAGAGTTGCAGGCTATTCCAACAATTATCAAGTCCCCAGAAGCAACTCTTATTAAAGACTTGATGACTTTGTTCTGACATCAGGACTGGCGGTGTGCTAGACTATAGCGTTTCCTTCCTGATTTCCAGCATACCAATTGACATGCCTGCACGGAGTACTACGGTGGACGCAGTTGCTGCTCTGCTACCGTATTGGGCATTTATCCTTCCCCCTGGGGACTACTCACCCTGTCCCGTGCACCTGGCGTGTTCTTGTGTGGCCTTGCCTTGTGCCACCACGTTCGATTAGTCAAGGTTGCGCATTTGATGGAAGGTGGCCAATCAGAGCCTTCCCTGGGATTCTCCTACTGAAGAGAGAATCAGTCTGTATTTGGTGGTGGAAGTTGAAAGACATAAACTTCAGAAGCTTTTAGTAGCCTTCTATAGAACCACGTGGAGGAAAGCTGCGGTTAGAGAAGAGGAAAGTGCAGAGAAAAGCAGAGGTTAGGGAGGTAGAAAGAGTCTTGGTAGCTTCTGAGTCTTGGGATCCACTTGTTCCTGAGGCCAGGTTGCAGCCATGTTTCCCGCAGTTTGGTCATGAGATTGCTTATCGGACTCCAGGAGCAAGTACATTTGAATCTTTTGCCTAAGCTGTTTCCAGCCTGAGATTCTTTTACTTGGCTATAAACAGTGTCTGAATCAATCTGCACTTCTATGTGGTGGTATGAGAAAAGTCGAGTGCTCCAGAACGCCCCCATGAGAACGCCCAGCTTCGCTCTCATTGTCCGAGTAGGCTTAAAGAGGCTGCCAGTGTGCAGTGGCAGTGTGACCCCAACCCACGCAGCCACACCAAACCCAACACGAGAGGAACAAGACAGCCACCACCTTCTCTACCCTTATCCGCACCTCACTGCACCTCTGCTTGCTCTAGCATCTCTCTGGCTTCTCTCTTGCCCAGCCTCTCCAACCGATGCCTGCTTGGCCTGTTTCTCTGCTTTCCAACTCACTACTTCATCCCTGGCTACTTCATCCCTTGTAGCATGTTCTCCAGGTGCTCAGACCCTCCAGACAGCAACCTAAGTTTGCCTCTCCCAGTCAGCATCAAGGGCTGAGCCTAGGTAAGTGCAATGAATCATTACATTCATTTGAATGGAACTGCCATAGGAGGTCAGGAAAGGGAAAAGTCACTGTGGGGATCAAATGGCCTTGAATTTGGGGAGCTAGAAAGAACATTCCAATCTGGAAAAAAATAGACAAAGACACTGAAGCAGGAAAGACTATAAGGACAAAAGGACTGGAAATAAGAAATAAGCCTGGGTGGGGCATGGTGGCTCATGGCTATAATCCTAGCACCTTGGGAGATCAAGCATGGTGGTTTGTGCCTGTAGTTCCAGCTACTCAGGAGGCTGAGGCAGGAGGATCACTTGAGCCCAGGAATTTGAGGTTGCTATGAGCTATGATGATGCCACTGCACTCTAGCCTGGTGACATAGTGAGGCCCTCTAAAAAGGGAAGGGAAGGGGAGGGGAGGGGAGGGGAGGGGAGGGGAGAAAGAAGGAAGGAAGGAAGGAAGGAAGGAAGGAAGGCAGGCAGGCAGGCTGGCAGGCTGGCTGGTTAGAGTGGAAAGAAACAAGCATTAGGTAAATCTGAGGGATAAAATGGGGTCAGATTACACAGGCTTTTAACAATCAGACAGAAGAGGTTAGACTTGATATGTAGGCAGGTGTCATAGTAGGTTTTGATCAGAAAAATGGCATGAGGAAAATGATACTTTAGCTACATGTTAGGTCCGGAGCTGAGAGAGAGACACACGAAGCCTCATGTATAGCAAAATTCTGTTTATTTTGAGCATCTGGGTGCAGATGGGTGGAGGCGAAAAAGCGTCCACAATAGAAAAGGGAAGAATCTTGGGTTTTACAAAGGGTTTTTCGGGGGGGGGGGGGGTAGTAAGTGGGCCAGAACACCTGCCTGTAATAAATTCTTTCTCAAACAACCAACTCCTAGGACTCCTGCCCCAGTCATATCCATTCTTTCTTTCTTTATTTATTTCAGCATAATATGGGGATAGAAATGTTAAGGTTACGTACATTGCTCTTGCCTTCCCTCCATATCATCCTTCAGCTCTGTCTTGGTCCTTATCAGGAGAGCTAGGGAGGGGTAAACTTCCTCTCTATCAGGGAGGGAGGGGGAAGGAATGCTGGCTGCAGCTGTCTGTTAGATTTACAAAGTCTGGGGACCCTCCAGTCTCCTGCAGCTATTGTTTTACAAGCCTAAGTTTTGCATTAATCACATTCTGTCCTATACATACTTTTGGGGTTCCCACCTGGAACAAACCTAACACTATGTATTTTTCACAGAGGATGAGAGACAGAGTATCTTGCTGGTTTACACAAAAGATAAAAAGAGGAACAATGCTTATTCTTACTACCAAAACCATTCTTCTCTTTCCTAAAGGATGCTTCATTGGCTGTCTTGAGTCTTTTTCTTGGTAATAGTGCTGCTTTAAAAGTTAGTTGTGTTCAATACAGAAATTTTGAATATGTAGACAAGCTAAATAAAAAATGAACGTTGCCCCCAAAATTCACATATAAAATGAGCATTAAGATATTTGTAGACATCATTCCAGAATGATTTGTAATGCAGTATATATATACACCAAAAACTTTATTATGTTATATAAATACTGCCCTTCATATTTACCAATATATTTTCCCATCGGTTTCTTTGAGTGGCAAATACTTCTTATTGCATTTAAAATAGCATTTGATTCACAAAAAATTGAATTTATGTGTTGTACCCTTTTAATAAATTTATTCCATAGCTCAAATTAGCATTTTCCTAATTTGTTCTATGTAAATTTAGTGTTACAAGATATTCTGTCCCAAATAAGAAGGTTACGTTCAGAAAAGGCTGCATCCTAGGGGCTTGGAGGAGGGAAAAAAAGAAAAGAAAAGAAAAAGAAAAGGCTGCATCCTTTGTGGAAATGAAAGGTTTCTAGGTGTACTATAATTAATTGATCCAAACTAAATGAAGTTGGCTCCAGGAAATACCTTTTCAATAAAAATTCATTGATACTTGTATAATTCTAATTGAAATTAATGTATTTAAAAACAGAGTTCAAAAACCATGCCGGTCCAAATATCCTACACCCATGGAAATTATTGGAGGCCTCATTTGCTGGGACAGTAGTTATCTCCCCATCACTCAATGAGGCCAGTAGTGGCCACATGGCCACTTCGCACGGACATAAAGGCCAAAATTCAAGCATCTGCTTAAGGTTGGATAAGTAATGTTTAAGGTCCCTTTTAACCTCGAGACTCTGAATTTTAATTGAGAGCATTAAAACAGCCTCCGTTCAGATGCAATTACTCATTTGCCAGCCTGGAGTAAGCCATTTCCCCCCTTCCAGGTCTCAGTTTCTCCAACTGTGAAATACAAGGTCTTTATCTGAGCCCAGGGCTGTCACCTGATGCTGGGCCACAATCTCTAGATCCCCTTGGGGTCCCGCCCAACAGTGACAGACTCATGCCCCCTGGGTCCCCTGGCTTCCACAGCCTCCCGGAGGGCCTCTATTCTGCCTCTTTGTTGAGGAAGGAATGGTATAAACAAACAAAATCATCAAGAGTTGCTCACATGTGCACACAGAGCAGGCACCAAACAGCTGGAAAACAAAGGAAGTAGGTGAAAGGTGAAGTTGTTTTGCTGACTGGGTGTCAGAGGTTAGTTTATAAATCTGCAGGGAGCTCCACTGATACTAACACTTGCTCTGAAAAATCTGTTCACTAACTGCTAGCAGCCCAGCCGCCTGTCCCCCAGCTGGTTTCTTCTAAAAGGCCTAGAGGCAAGGGAAGTCTAGTTTTTGGAGTTTTCTTCCCCCCTCCCCCCCAGGAAAACAAATGAAAGTTAAAAAAAAAATTTTTTTTTTTTTTTTAAAAAAAGCTGAGTCTCTATCAGAAAGAGATCCTCATTTCCCCTAAGAAAACAACCTCCAGCTGTTCAGATGCAGCCCCACAGCCCTGTGTGACTGGTTTCTCTGAACCCCAGGAGGGGTCTTGTTGTTTTGTGTGTTCCTCAAAGAACAAAGAAAACTAATTTTGTGCCCCTCTTTCTTCTTGATGTTGAACAACACGGAGAAGTTACGGGGGATTTTCTTTTATCTAGGATACTGTGCAGTGTAGAATAAAATACCTTTGAGTGTGGCCATTTCATGAGGTGACCTTCCACCCATCCTCCAGGCAAAATATCACAAAGACCAGTGAAACTTGAATCTGAGAAAGGCACAGAGCTGATTCTCTGGCTGAACCCACACCCCTGAGACAGGCACTCCGCTCCCAAACCTCCCCAGCTCCTCACTGGCCACAGAACCAAGCCCATTGCTCGTGTCTGAATGAAGTAGATAAATTCAATGAGCAGTCTAATATTTTTAGTAGAGTGTCTGAGGTCTAGTGCTCCCTTGTGGCTGCATCACTTCAAAGTTGGTTGGTCCTGTCATTGTAATTTCCTTGTGTCCTTTTAAGAGAGAACCTACCACACTTGTGTTACCTGTCATGCCTAAGCAGAGAATCGGTCTTCCCAGGAGCCTCAAGACCTAGTCATAGGATTATTCTTGTACCTGCTGGCTAAGAAACACTCATAGCTTTAGCAGAATTTTGTCAAGACCTCACCTAGTAAAAAGATTTCAAGAAAGAGGATAATAGCCCCCACTCACCTCTAACCACCAGAGATAAGGTGACTAACTCATCATGGTTTGCCCAAGACTTTCCCAGTTTTAGTTATGGAAGTTCTATGTCCCAGGAAACCCCACAATGCCAATCAAACCAGGACACTGGTCATCCTATATATCTACCCAAAAAATTTAATAACTGCTGAATGTCCAATTAGCTTGAATCAGTGCAAGACATCTCATTTCCCTTAAAATAGCTACTACGGGCTTAAATTTCCAAAAAGGGCTAAAGGAAAAATGAGATGTAGAGCCTTGCTACTCAATGTGTGGTCAATACATCAACAGCGTCTACAGCACCCAAGAGCTTATTAGAAATGTAGACTCTCCGGCCAACCTCAGACCTACTGAATTAAAGCCTGGCGATTTAATAGAGCCTCAATCTGAGTCCGTACACTAGTGCTGCACACACAGTAAAGAATGAGGTGCACCAGCCTGAAGGAAGATAACACGGAGAGATTTTTAGCTGGGTCGTTAAGTCAAAAGAAGTCAGTAGGCAGAGAGGAGTAGGAGGGAGCAGAGGGAACTGGAAAACAAGGGCTCAAAGGCAGAGAAGACAACAATAGGCTCATTAATCATGAGTCATGTGTTGTTTCTGAGACTGAGAGACAGGAGAGGCGGGAAGTCACCTGGGAAGGCAGGTTCGGGAGAGAAGGTGGAAACCTTTGAACATCAGACTGGAGTAGCAGCTTTATATCTTCCCTGCTCTCTTTCCTCTCAAGGCTCAGCCAGCTACCAAACTGCTTGATTTTCTGAAATCCAGGAGCCTCATCCTCCCCCTGGCTCAGACAGGAGGCAGCTAGATTCCTGAAAGAGCAGCAGGCCCTGGAAGATCCTCCCCTAGGAGGTTGCGCCTGCATTTCCTAAACCACAAAAAGACAGTAACCCTTATACCAACCTCATAGTTTGTTAGGACTCAGTGATTTGATCATGCATGCAAAGCTCTGAGAATAGTGCCTAGATCCTACTGAGAGCTCCCTAGAAAGCACTGCCCTGAATTAAGCAATTGCCTCTATCATAATGTGGGAGTTGAGGCATGGCTTGCTGAGTGGGGCAGGCAGCTTCCAAGTTGAACCCCAATGATCCCCTTCTTCTGGTAATATGCTCTGTGTAGTCCCCCGCTACACACTGTACCAGCGTTGGTCTGCGTGTCCAATAGCTTATGGTAGCAGTGATGATATATCACTGCGGACAGTAGTTCAGAAAAGACTGTGGCTTTCAGCTGGGGCTGTCTTTCTCATATCACTCACTTTGGGGAAGGCCAGCTGCCATGTTGTAAGCTGCCTTATGGAGAGGCCCAGGTGGTGTGGAACTGGGGGAGACTCCAGGGAAGTCTCCTGAGAAACTGAGGCCTAGCGACAGCCAAGTGAGTGAGCTTAGAAACCAATGCACCAGCCCCAGTGCAGCCTTGAGATGACCACAGCCCTGACTGACAGTGTGAAAGCAATCTCATGAGAGACCTTGAGGCAGAGCCTCTCCCAGACTCTTAATCCATAGAAATGTGTATGATAATAAATGCTTGCTGTTCTAAGCAGCTAAGTTTGGGGGAAAATTGTCATGCAGCAATAATGAAATCACTGGGCTTGTTAGAAGATATGCACAGCACCGTGGGGCAGGAACCAAGGAAACTAGCCCAAATGTGCCCAGTGCTTGCCCCACAGGTGCCACTAGGAAGTGTAGTCTGTGCCTGAGAACAACAGCCTTGAACCGAATTGAAAGAGCAGAAAATGTTGCCCAAGATGGCAGTTCTAACCAGGTGGCCCATGGTCAGCTATGGAGACTCCAGCCTGGTATCACTCCTCAGAATCCACAAAAGTCACAGTGACAGAAGAAAACCTTCTATGGCAACTGCTTTAGCCCAATGTGCACGGCAGTGGGGCTCTGGCCTCTGTACTCAGGCTCAGTCCAGTTTTGCCCCAAAGCTGGAGAAACAAAGCACAGGGACCAAGGTCCAGGTCAGTTCTGCAGGCTGAGCCACGCCGGGGATGGGTACCAACTATATAGCCTATTTTAAATATTTACATTAAACAAATTAATGCTTTTAACACCAAAAGAAAATACAACTTGATGTAATTATTCTATTGACAAGATACTTTAAAGATTTATTTTTAAAACAATTTATAGTACACTGTTGCCAGAATAGCCAGTAATGGGTCACACGTTTATGGTTGTATGAAGACTTTATCGTCTCATCCTGGATCTGTGTGTGTAAAACCAGGTTTAGAACTAACACTAAGAGTCTAAATTTGAGGTCCTCTATGAAGGAGAACGCTCACCCCCAATTATCTCCAGGAAGGAAGGCTAGCAAAGAAACCTAGTAACTCCTGGACTGTGTGATATTGAGTGAAGGAAAGTGTCCTTAGAGAGAAAAAGCTGGAGTCTGATTTATAGGGAAGGGAATGCAGGGGCTACACAGAAGCCCAGGTATTCAAACAGAGCTAACTGCTGATGTATCTGAGAAGAATTCTAAGTCCTTACACAGATGAGAGAAGTTGGCTCATGACCAGATACGTGGCTAAGCCCAAGGGGTGCCCTAGGGGACAACTGGCCATTTGTGAAGAAGGAAGAGGAAAGAGGCACACAATGCCATAGTAAATGCTCTGCTGTGACACACACCACTGGGATAGGCGTCCTCAATTTGCAAGGAACCTTGGCACTTCCCTCTTTGCCCAGTCTCCCTGTCCCCTTTGCTCCCTGGAGAAGCAACTTTATTATCATTAAGAATAATGAAAACTAGTTCATTGAAAAATTAAACATAGAATTACAGTCACGCACCACATATGGACGGACACCCATGAGATTGTAATACTGTATTTTTACTGTACCTTTTCTATGTTTAGATATGTTCAGATTCACAAATACCTACCATTGTGTTATAACTGTATTCAATATAGTAACATGCTATACAGGTTTGTAGCATAGGAGGAAGAGGCTAGACCTTGTAGCCCAGGTGTGTAGTAGGCTACACCATCTAGGTTTGTGTAAACACACCCTATGGTCACACGATGACAAAATCACCTAATGATGCATTTCCCAGAATGTATCACCATTGGTAAGCAATATATGACTGTATCATAGGATCCAGCAATTCTACCTCAGAGTATACACCCAAAAGAATTCAAGGCAGAGACAGAAACGAATATTTGTACAACTGTGTTCACAGCAGCATTATTCACAATAGGTGGAAGCAACTCAAGTGTCCATCAACAGATGAATAGATGAACAAAATGTGGTATATACACATAATGGAATATTATAAAGCCTTAAAAATGAAGAAAATTCAAACACATGCTATAACATGTATGAACCTTGAAGACATTATGCTAAGTGAAATAAACCAGTCACAAAAGGATAAATGTTGTTCGATTTCATTTATATGAGGTGTCCAGAGTAGATAAATTCATAGAGACAGAAAGAATGGTAGTTTCCAGAGGCTGAGAGGAGAGGGAAATTGGGAGTTACTGTTGAATGTGTACAAAGTGTCAGTTTGGGAAGATGAAAAAGTTCTGGAGTTGGATGGTGGTGATGGTTGCACAACAATGCCACATACTCGATGTCACTGAACTGTATGTACTCTTAATGGTTAAAATGATAAATTTTGTATTATGTACATTTTACCACAATAAAAAAAAAAACGAAAGCTAATATTTGCTGAGTGCTTACAATGTCCTGGACAGTATGCCAAGGAATAGATAAGCATTGTCTCATTTAATCCTTACAACACTCTGAGATCAATGCCACTATGGGCACCGATGTCCTTGACAGCCCAGCAGAGCCCTAGGAGCCATCACAGAGCCAAGGAGGAGGACTGTGGGAAAGGGACCCTTCCCCAGTAAAAATCTTGTCTGTCACTCATGTTCCTCAGATGCACGTTCTCTAAACCCTTCAAGCCCTGGCTTCCCAGAACCTCCTACTGTACATCCTGGGGTCTAGACCAGATGCATCAGGAGAAAAGGAGAGTAAATAAAGTTGTGACACTTTTTGGGGAAGCAATGAGAGAACTTCCCTCTAGAAAGCTTCCCGGGGCCACCTTCACAGATGCCAGCATTTGCAAATACATTATTCTTTACTACTTAAAGTGGCCATCAGGTGTGGAATGCTAATCAATCAGACACAGGATAAATGGAGACTGACTATGTGCGTCATCAGGAGAAGCAGAATCATGATGGACGATATGGAATAAAGGATTTATCATAGGGCTTATACCTTAAGCTAAATTGGCATAGAACAAAACCATCACATTTTGTATTCCTGGTGTGGCTGATCAATTTGGAGAACTCCACCAAAACCTCTTTTTCCATATACTAAAGCCCAGGAAGCCTCTCTGGGAAGCCTTTGTTTGGTCCCTTCCTCTTGGGGTTGTACCACATGCAGCCCTTTGCACATAATTGAGCTTGTATCAACCTGAATTCCAATTATTTGTGTCCACCTCCCCCTGGGCTCTGTAAGCTCCTTCAAGCCAGAATCTATGTTTCACCTTTTTGCATCTCCAGCTCCTGGCACGGTGCCTGTCATACATGAGGTTGAACCACGGCAAATTGCGGCTATTTCATCGCCTTTCATCCAAAAAAAAAAAAGACAATTTCATAAATTCCAGAGTAACAGGAAGCTCTGAGCAAATGTTTGCCAAATAAATGAACACAGGACAACCAAATACCTACAAATTCTGGTTAAGCATCAAAGAAAGAAGCACGTTAGGTTTCCACGTGGCCTGGGGCTCCTGATCCCATGCCTCATTTATCTTTGCCCTACTGACCATGGCGGTGCCATGAGTGATCTGGGCAGTTTAAACACACCGCACCGCTTTTGTGCCATTTCCCTGGAGGCTGGCAGCGTGTCCCCTCTGAAGATGAGTGCCCTCCAACAGGTCAAAGGCATGGTTTTCGTGTTTTCGGAGGCTGGCAGTATCGCCACGCAGCGGCAGACCCCACAAAGGGCGACATTAGAGTCTGGGATGGCAGGTGTCCAGGGCGGCTCAGAAGCAGCTGCTCGACTCCACTTGACTCTCCATCCCAGCATTTCGGGGTGGCAAGGAGCCGCAGAGGTCATGGATCTCAACCATCTATCGCTTGGAACTGAAAATTAGCGGGCACAAAATAACTTTTTAAAAATCAAGACATGTGCCAGTGAAAGGGAGTTTTGAAAAATAAAAGGAAAGCAAGAAAGGATGGAGGTAGCTGGTGGCAGACTCTCCAGCACTAGGCAGGTATGCCTTCCAGACGCACCTCCAGCTTCAGTCTACCTGGCCCCCTGTGTAAGACTAAAAGTAAGTGTCAGGCTCTGTCATCCACGTGCACCCCAGCGGCCACCACTCACAGTTACAGAGAGGCCTCTGTTGGTGGATGAGGGAGAGGTTGTTCTAAAAGTTCAAAAAGGATAAAGCTGCAGAGAAATTTACACACACAGATGTGCTTCTGTCTGGGCCCAGCCCTGCAGATCCCTGAGTCCTGGCCCTCCTCGCTCTTACCCTTTCTGTGCTTGTCCAAGTTCCCCTGACCTTCCCTGCCCTCTGCCCTTGGTTACGTGATGATCCAACTGTAGGCCTCACCCTGGGTCCTGCCTCGGGCCTGCCCTGAGGGTGGGGATGGGAAAATGAGCCAAGAGGAGCTGAGTGCCTTCTATAGGCTACCTCCCTTCAACCTCACTGCAAAGCGCTGTGATGTCTCATCCTCCTTTTAAAGATGAGGGAGAAGTGAGGTAATCTGAGAAGTTAGATAATCTGCCTAAAGTCACAGAGCTATAGTTCCAGCTACTGGGGAGGCTGGGGCAGGAGGATCACTTGAGCCCAGGAGTTGGAGGTTGCTGTGAGCTAGGCTGACGCCACGGCACTCTAGCCTGGGCAACAGAGCAAGACTTTATCTCAAAAAAAGAAAAAGAAAAGAAAACCAAAACAAACAAGCAAAAAACACTAAATGATGAAAGAAGCAGCAAACCGGGTGCATCAGACTCTGAAGCCCAAGCTCATTCCAGCATGCCACACAACCTGTCTTTCTGTGTTTCCTTTCCCCTTCCCTGAGTCTCGTATGCATATCCCATACCCCTGAGATTCATTCTGACTCTCTCTTCAACCTACACTGCATTTCTTTACCTCCGGCACCTTTCCTCCTCCTAGATGCTAACCAACTGACAACGCCTTCCAAGATAGGAGAGCTGCCCACCACTTGTCATCCCCAAATGAGGAGAGCACACAACTACTCACGCCTCACCTGCCTTCTATGAGTCCCTGCTACCTCAGGAAAGGGTCCAAAGATCTCAGCATGATATAAATGCCATTCACAGCTCACTGGTCCCTCTAGGCTCACCTCTCACCTGGTTCTTCTTTCTTCTTTTTTTTTAAACCAGGTTTCAACCACACAAA
The DNA here is from genome assembly GCA_008750895.1 of Mirza zaza. NCBI lineage: Eukaryota > Metazoa > Chordata > Mammalia > Primates > Cheirogaleidae > Mirza > Mirza zaza. The sequence goes on from VSMD01045314.1 coordinate 16,801, forward strand.
ATCTCCTCCCTGAATGAGCCTACTCTAAGACCAAGTAGCCAACAGGCTGGCCTGTAGTTCTTATTGCAATAATGTGGAGAGCTTTTTATTATCTTGGCTTCTGGTGCTAGAATTTCTCTTTGGGCAGAACCATCTTTATTGGGAAAATTTCTTGATAACGCCTATAGTTGCAGAAGGGGAGCCCCTAAGGGGCCCAAGTATGGGTAGTTTGCAGGTCAGGAGTGCGGGGTGCAAGATGTTTATTATTAATCTAAATATACATCAACTGATGAATGGATAAACAAAATTTATATCTGACTATATATCACATTTAGGAATAAAATTTGATCATAAATAGGAATAAAGTACTGATATATGTTACAATATGGCTAAATATTAAAATCATTATGCTAAGTGAAAAAAGCCAGTTACAAAATGCCATATATTATATGATTCCATTTATATGGAATCATCCAGAACAGGCAAATCTGTAGAGACAAAAACTAGATTAGTGGTTGCCAGGGGCCAAGGGAAGGTGGAATGGGGAGTGACTGCTAATAGGTATGGAGTTTCTTTTGGGGAGCGATGAAAATGTTCTGGAATTAGATAGTGGGGATGGTTGCACAACTTTGTAAATATACTAAAACCATTGAGTTGTATATTTTTAAAGAGCAAATTTTATGGTATGCAAATTATATCTCAATAAAGATGGGATTTGGGGGGGAATATTTTTAAGTTGTTTGTTATGGATCAGTATCTGTGAAAGGAAGGAGGGAGAAGCAGGATTGGATAGAAAAATTTGGCCTGTGATGCAAACCCAACAAAGCCTCAACTACCCAGGCAGGGAGCTCTGAACAAGTATCATCCAGCGGAATGTCTCACATCGGGCTGAAACAGCCCAGACTTTATACCTCCACGCCGCTCAGTCACTACATGTGGACTGCCCGGGAAGGGTGTGACCTCAGGCAAGGCGGCTCTCTCGGCTGCTGCTGGAATGACCCTGAAGGAGCTGACAGCTGGAGACTGTCTGTTGACCCACTCCCAGGACATGGGCAACAAGTCCTTCTTAGAAGGTGGTCTGCAGGCCACTAGGGAAGGAATGCGACAGCTGTTCCAGAAACATAAGAGACAGAAGAAAAAGGAGTGAGACAGAACCAGGGAGATGCCAGGAAGCTGTGTGTTATGCAATGGGATCCCGCCTCACACCTCCTCATCTTCACCTAAGTTAAGGCACAAAGTCTAGACCCTCAACATTTTGTCAAATAAGTAATTCTATTCTAACACTCTATCATTTTCCTCTCAGGGTCTCATTTCTCGCAGAGCTTCAGCTGGCTGTAACATTCACTCAACTAAACTTTATTTTTTTAAAGTTTTGCGGTGCACATCTGTAGTTCTAGCTACTCGGGAGGCTGAGACAGGAGGATTGCTTGATCCCAGGAGTTTGAGGCCAGCATGGGCAACATAAGGATACCCTAAACAATTTTTTAAATTTTTTTTAAAAGTTTCATGGGGGAGGAGAGCGCCTCTTTCATTCTTCTGTTCATAAACATATTAAAAGAAATTAACATTAAGTTGTAATTTATACATTAGTGTCAATTCTATGCTTAAGACCTATATGATGAACAAGAAGAGCAGTGAAGGAAAAAACAAGAGGCATTCTACCACTAAAGCAAGTTGGATTTAGCATCAGGTATTTGGTCTACTAGCTTTTCATAAAAAGCACATCTGGATGCTCCAGGAAAGACTATATTTCACACACCACATCAGGTTAAGACAAGAGCGATAGGGAAACCAGCAGAAGAAAATGCAAACGCAGACGCCTAACAATGCCTTTGTAAAGGTGCTTTCCAAATATCATCCCATTTATTCCTCTCAACAACTCCCTAACATAGGGAGGACACAATTATTATAATCTTCACTTCATAGTGGAGTGAGCTGACGTTTAGGGTTGAAGTAATTGGTCCAAGTTTACATAGCAACTAAGCAACGGTATCAGGATTTGCACTGCCAGCTAGTGACTTCAAATGCAGTACTCTCTCTCTCTCTTCCGTGACTACAGCAAGCTATAGCACAACCTCCACCACCCTGCTACCCTCTGTGGCCAGAGAGGTCACCATGAGTGAACAGAGAGAATTCTGCTCAGCAGTTCAAATGCAGTTCCCATAAGGTAACAGCCATTTGAGGATTAACTTCTGAGAGGAAGTATTTCATTAATAAGCATGGCTTTCAGCCAACAAATAGAATAAATAAAACTGCCTCTAATACAACAACTCATCTTTGTGTGTAGCCTTGAAAAAGTTAAACAGTAAAACTCTACATAGGCACCAGTAACCATTTTTAACTCCAGCTGTGACAGCAAGAGGAATTTTAGATGGAAGATAGAGAAAGAAATGACTAAATAAAGGCCTCCACAGAACATAGTAGCATTCAGCCCAGGGGTTTCCCACCCCAACAAAAGTCACTAGGACAACATTGGGAAATCAAGGGCAGTCATGCACAGCGATGGTAGACATATTTACAGAACTGGAGCAAAGTGATATCTCCAGCATTGACATGGGTTGTGAAATTAGCAATGAAGAAGAGACAAGGTTCCTTGGACAAAAAGTATGTTTGAGAAACTGTGAGTCAACCACGTTCAATGGATTTCTCTACCCTAGGACTTCCCAAGAGGGGAATAGCTTGTGCAGCAATTTAAGAAATGGTGAGTTAGAGCAATACAATATAGTTGATGTGGTTTGTAACAACTGCGGGGAGAAACTGATCATTCTGGACAACTAGTTCAGGTATGATAGATACATGGCATGTTTGCCTTTATTGATCCCTCCTGCCCTGTGGAAGGCATGACTAATCACCGCACCTTTTGCCACTGACTCCAGTTATAACCTCATAATCTTTAAAACAGCACGTCAAGAAGCCACACTACTGGTTAACCATAAATGCCTTATCAGCTTTGAAACCAAAAAAGGCTGGCAAAAACCAGCATGGGATGAACAAGTAGACTAGATTATCCTCAGGGTGCAATAAATGAAGAGAGTCCAGACGGAAAAGATCTGCTAGCTAACTCCTGGAGGAGAAGTTAAGGGCTGGGGACCAGATCCCATTTATCACTGTATCCTCAACACCTAGCACAGTGCCTGACACGTGGTAGGCTCTGCGCACGTTTAGCGAACTAATGAGTTAACATCCAAATCACATAGTAGTGGTGCTTTTACATAGTCCATAGTTACTATATATGTATATTAGCTATTAGGAAAACTGTATATAATTATTCTCTATTATCAATTCAGTTTCTTTTTCAACTATTTTTTCTACTATCTTTATAAGGGCCCTAATGAAGAACCACATCCAGTATTGTTTTAAAAAGCACCAGGAACCAGAGAGAGTATAACACCAATGGACCTTGGTTTGAATCTTGACTCTACACTTATTTGCTCTACAGCCTTGAGAAAATTACTTGACCTCTCTGAAATTCAGTCTTCATTTGTAAAAGGAAGATAATGTGTACTTGGTAGGGTCATGCTATTGTCTGAATGTTTGTGTGCCCCCAAAATTCATATGTTAAAACTTAATGCCCAGTGTGGTGGTATTAATGGGCGGGGGGGTGGTGGGGGGTGGGAGATGATTAGGTCATGAGGACAGAGCCCTCATGAATGAATTAGTGCCTTCGTAAAAGAAGCCAGAGAGAGCTTGTTCACCCCGTCCGCCATGTGAGGACATAATAGCAGGTGCTCTCTATGAAGAACAGGCCCTCATCAGACACTGAATCAGCTGGTGCCTAGATCTTAGACTTCCCAGCCTCCAGATAAATTTCCATTGTTTATATATTACCCAGTCTAAGGCATTTTGGTGTAGAGGCCCAAACAGACTAATATTATTATATGTATAAGGTTATTATAAGGATTAGGATTTATTATGCAAAGCATCTGATACAGTTCCTGATACTTTTTCTATTAATATTTATGCCTCTTCTCATTTCTAAAAGGATTTAAAGTGGCCTAAAAAGTTACCAACAGGCCGGGTGCGGTGCCTCACGCCTGTAATCCTAACACTTTGGGAGGCCGAGGAGGAGGACTGCTGGAGGCCAGGAGTTTGAGACTAGCCTGAGCAACAGCAAGACCCCGTCTCTACAAAAGCAGAATAATTAGCCTTAGCTGGGCATGGTGGCACATACCTGTAGTCCTCCAGCTACTCAGGAGGCTGAGGCAAGAGGATCACTTGAGCCAAGGAGTTGGAGGTTGCAATGAGCTATGACGATACCACTGTACTCTAGCTAGGGCAACAGAGCTAGACCCTTCCTCAAAAAAAAAAAAAAAAAAGTTACCTACAATGAAATAAATAAATTTAAACAGGTAAAAGTTTCAAAACAAAAGGAAAATAAAGATATTAAAAAATAGAGTAAACCAGCAGGGGGTTACAGCATCTTGTACATAGTAGCCACACAAGAAAATGTTTGTTGGTGATGATAATAGTTTTTACTAATAACATTAATCATCATTGTTGCTGTTGTCATCTCTATTAATAAAACCTCAAAAAATAAAAACAGTGTGGTATCGGTACATGACTAGACAGACCAACCAAACAGAATAGAATGTCCATAAGAGATTTTAGTATATGATAAAGTTGCATATGTATATGCATAGAGTATATGATAAAGTTTAGCATATAATAAAGTTGCAAGATTTTGAAAGCCTCAGATACAGATGTAGAAATTAAGGCACAAAGAGGTCAAGTAACTTGCCAAGTTCACACAGCTAGTAATTTACACAACTGCGATTTAAATGCAGGCATTCTGATTCCAGAGTCCATTTTATTAACCACTAAGTGATAATAAGTTTTAAAAAGGCAAAGTGAGCACCAGTAAGTATAATATGCTACCTTTGAAGAGAAAGAAGAAAACTTATTTATGTTTTCTTGTGTATACATATAGAAATTCTAGAAGGACACATAAGAAACTAATAGCAATAGTTACCTTTGGAGAACATGGAGATGAATAAAAAGGTAATGGGGGTTGAGGGATATATATATATATACACATATATATTTTATATATTTATATTTGAACTAATAAACATATAACCTGATCCACAATTAAATACTAAAACAGAAAGAAAATGCTTGTCCCGGGCAAGCCTTTTCTTACTCCCCCAAGCAGAACAAGCTCACCCTTTTTTATATTACTATTTCCTGTATGACCTGTGCCTACAGTTTTTTCTGGACATATCATGCTGCACTGCCCTCATGTATGGTCCCTACCCTGCTCACCTAGGCCCCCAGCAGTCTGTCTGCTCTTCAAAGGCAGGGGTCTGCTTCTTTCATTCTTATATCCCTGGCACCCAGTACAGTCCCTGACATGTGGCAAACATCCAGGACATGGGGAAGTGGAAGTCCACAAAGAGAAGAAGTGGGACCCACTGGCCAAGTTTTGTGGTCTTTGGACTCTGGAAAGGGGAATTGATTGGGACCTTCATGTAACAGCAGGAGTTTGGAGAGGAAGTGAAGAGGGAGGAAAATACAGCAACCCTTGCAGAAAAGGTGTACCCAACCCAGCTAAGGCAAAAGGGTAAAAGGGGTACTGTGGGCCAGTGCTAAGCAGGGGAAAATGAGGAAGGCAAAGCTGAGTAAATGGTCAGAACAGACCAAGGCCTTGGAAGGACAAGAAGTGGAGCATGAAACAAAAACCCCAGAAGAGAGAGCTCCCAACACAGGAGATTCAACTGAAGACTCTCCACACTCTGATGACTGAAAATAGGGCAGAGGGCACGTGAAAAGTGGCATTAGGGGAGACTCTCAGGTGGTGTATGCCATCCACACATGGGCTGTTGCTTTCTATTCATTGCAACTCTTTGCATACATTCATCTGACAGCTGAAGGAAGATCCACACTGGCTCAGAGATGCATTTTCCCCCAGCAGAATAAATCCCAGATGCAATAGGCAAAGGATCTTGCCCACTCCAATCAGATCACCCCCACCCCTTACAAAGCTGCATTTCTGTGGGTAACTGTGCATATCATTACTGGGATTTACAGGAATATATTTCATTATCTGTTGTGTTAATCATCAAAGCTGCACAGATTCCACAGACCTTATTTTAGAGCTACACACTGGAATAGGTATAAATGAAGAGAAACAATGTCTGGGATTTGCTTCAAAATAATCTAGACCAAAGGGAACAAAGATTAGCATGTATTGATGAAACAAGATTGGTCATGTATTGATCATTTTTGAAGCTGGGTGTAGATATGTCAAGTTTGTTATGAAGTTCTCTCTACTTTTTTGTATATGCTTGAATTTTCCATAATAAAATATCAATTTAAAAAGCATATATTGTTTGAAGTGCTGACCCAGGGTTTCTAATAGCCAAGGATTATATTTTATGGGGTATGTATTTATCCATGTGATTATTTTAGAATTTTGCATCATCAACTTGATATAAGATCAATTATTCTGGGGTACCATATTCTCCTGGTCTCTTTGAATAGTAGGGATTAATGGTTATTTTTTTCTTTTTTATACTTTTCTGCATTTTCATAATTTTTTGAGTATCTATTTTATTTATAATTAGGAAAATCAATAAAGCTATTCATTATTTATCAGTGTGGACTCAATGTATTTTTATTTTATAAACTGAAGTATCACATTATGCATTAAAATACAATTATTTGAAATTTTACAGTTGACAGGAGAGTATTTATTTCTATCCCACAAACAGTAACAAAATAGTATGTAAAAATGAAAAGCTTGGATTGTCCAAAACAGTAGCCATTAGGGAGAGAATGTGCTTCACATTAAGGATGCTTCTACCTAAAAGGCAAGCTGGTTAAATGAAAAAAGTAAAATCCTGGATAAACATAGGAAGTGTTTGCAGAAGAAAATTTTATTTCATTGCCTCAGGCCTAAATGGCATTAGCAAATACTGCAAAGTAATGAAAGAGGTCATTAGGAAGGAACTAGAAATGCCTTCAAATGTTACTGAAGAAATTCTGACATCTTAATTATATTGTGCCACCTAGTGACAAAGGAAGATTAACATCTTGCTTAGCCTGGCTCCAACAGCAGGGAGGGCTGCCCTCCACCACGTGAACATAAAAGTCATGGCCTGACCGCTCCAGACAAGCCTGATCCTACAAGCATTTGGTGAACGGTGTCTTCTCCGCTGCTCACAACTCTAGGAGACACTGCAAATACGGCCAAGAGCTGTGGGCTGACAGACTTCCCATGGAGCCAGAAGGTCACCCTCTGCCACTCAGCACAGTGCACTGACCCCTTTGCTAACTCGTGCCCGTTGCTAAGGGCTTCCAGGAGAAACGGACTGCAAGACTAAAAGGGCATGGTTGACGTTGGGCATTTAAATCCCAAATTTCCACTGTGAGGAGAAAGAACAAGAGATACAATGACCCCCTTCCCATGAAATGGCATAACTTTTATTCAAACATTTTTGAGATCACACAAGGTTATGGGCACAAAAACTCCTATTCGTTCCCCTATATCAAGCGAAGGAGAGAATGCCTTCAAAGCGCACTCAGGGACAGTCACACAACTCCTCGAGGACGCTTCCGGTCCAGTGGGACTCCATGGAGGGCAGGATGGCCCACAATGCATTGCAATGACGGGCAGGGGAGCAGCAAGGGCCGGAAGTAGAACTGTGGCCTCACTGGCCCCCACTCCGGCCCTTCAGATTTTCTTCTGTTCTTGGTATCAGCAGTTTGGGTCCATTTTCGGAGGAATGTTGGTGTTACAGCAGTTGTCTTTAATAAGGAATTTGATCTTGTGCAGAAACTCTTCATGGACAAGATTAGAGAATACAAATCGAAGCGACTGGCATCTGGAGGACCTTTTGATATTGGCTCAGAATATCAGCAAGAGCTGGAGAGGAAGCATTTAAAGCATAAGCAGATGGCTTATGGCAGAAGAATAAAGCCTCAGTAAAAGCAATGTCTGAGATGGGGCCAAACTAATAATCTAAGTCAGGGATGGGTAAACTATCAGGCTGCTTTGTAAATAAAGTTTTATGGAGCTCAGCCGTGCTCATTTAAGTATTGTCTATGGATGCCTTCACGCTATAATGGCAGAAATAAGTTGTTGCAACAGAGACCATGTGGTCTTCAAAGTCTAAAATATTTATTATCTGGCCCTCTAACAGAAAAAGTTTACCAATGCATGACCTATTTTAATTACCCAGACAAGAATATGGCTTTTGGTTTTCCTAAAACACCAATTCTTCCAGCTGGCTGGAAGTGTTAGAAATTGTACTGTGATAAAGGTGTAAGAATTCACTGTTTGGGTTAGAAGCTGATAAACCGCCACTCGAAAAAGAAAAAAAAGGAGGCTGGGCGCGGTGACGCATACCCTGTAATCCTAGCCTGTAATTCTAGCACTTTGGGAGACCTGGGCCAGAGAATGCTTGAGGTCTGAGTCCAAGAGCAACCTGAGCAACGTAGCCAGACCCCTCCCTTATCTACAAGAAAATGGAAAAATTAGCCAGGCATGGTGGCATGTGCCTATAGTCCCATCTACTGGGGAAGCTGAGGCAAGAGGATCACTTGAACCCAAGAGTTGAGGTTGCAGTGAGCTATGATCACACCACTGCTCTCATTCTCTGTCTCAAAAAAAAAAAAAAAAGAAAGAAAAGAAAAAAGAAAAAGAAAAAGAAAAAAGGAAGCCCAAACTTTTAATGTTTGCCAATTGCCATGTTGTGAATCAGTTTCTTAACATCAGTACTACTGATGTTTTGGGCACGATAATTCTTCCTTATGGGGAACGTTATAGGATAGTGAGCAGCATCCCTGGTTTCTACCCACTAGATGTCAGTAGCAACCCCCCAGTTGTGACAACAGAATATAGCTCTAGAGATTGCCTAATGTCCCCTAGGGGGCAAAATCTCTCTCACTAAGAACCACTGGTGTTAGTACTCCTGCTATAACCAATTTCAAGCTACAAACTTGACATCAGTGAACATGGATGTGGGAAGAGATGCACACAGTCTCACAGGCCAGTGAGAACCATCTCCAGCACACCATTGAGAACATACTTGCACAAGTAATAATATTATTGCCTTATTTTAAAAATTGAGGTGGCTAGCCAGGATCTACATAGACATGAACCTACTGGCAAAGTTATTTTTTTCTTTATGAGGTGCCTTGCATTCCTTCACAAAAAGTTATATAACCACAAAACAGGGTTGAGCTTATTCTTTCTAAACTAGAAAATATCCAAAGCAGATGTTAAGAGTCACCCCAATAGTTATTAAAAACTCTTAATAATATGTCAGTGAATCATATGGCTTTCCAGTAGATTTGATAGGATGAATTAATCCCAAGAAAATTGAATAGCTGTACTTGTTAGATGGATTTGGGTTCTGTTTTATTGTGATTGTTGTTTTGTTATTTATTTAAATCAAATGAATTTGGGGAAATATCTGCCAATGATCATGACATTAGCTTTGGAATACTTTACATTAAAAGTACTGACAATGGTTAATTACTCAGAACCAATTACTGAGGCCATTCTTTGGCCATGACATTAAAACCACATCATCAGCCCCCAGAAGGACATTTACCCTCTTGTTCCAGAAGGGCAGCCATCTATTTTTATCTATAGTTTCAGTTCATTAGGTTATAACACTACTTCTATCAACCCTGAATCCTTGAGGGATATTAAAATGCAAGTTGTGTAAGAACATCAATAACCTAGTGTCTATATTAAGTTCGTGCTACTTAATAGTCACAGGCCAATAGAAGTTAATAAAGGCTACAGTCATATTCTTGCCAGATTTCTGCACAAGATCCTTCCACACAATGACCAATAGTGTTATCGCTTCTGGAATTTCCTTTCCCCTTACTATCTGTGGCCTTCCTGGATTCTCTGGATATTTAAAGAGACCAAAGCAATCTGGCTCACAGAATCATAAGAATTTTTTCCATTGACACCACCTGCTTAAAAAAAAAGAAAAAAAAAGAATTATAAGAATTTTATCAACTTTGTAATAGACCCTGGTATCATGTAATTGACAATGAAACCTCTCAAACACAGCTCTAAATTCAAGATACACACACACACACAGAGTCATTCACGAAAGTGAGCTTCAGTTCCAGGCTGGAGCTACTAATTTTCCAGGATCTCATCCGATTATTTCACCTTCTTGTAGGATGTTGGCATCTTATGAGATATTGTTAACAACTGCTCACAAATATGGCAAAAGTGCCCAGGTGATCTAGATGCTTCCAAAATCTTGGCATCAAGATATTATTTAAATATGGAGGTCCTCTTCTACAGTGAACAAAAATAAATAAGTACCAAAATCTACATATCAAATTTAGGAAAATTAAAGAATCTCAGCCTGAATTACTCAGGCAGTACAACTACTAGAAAATCTGGCCGGACACAATGGCTCACACCTGTAATCCTAGCACTCTGGAAGGCCAAGGTAGGAAGATGACTTGAGCACAGGAGATTGAGACCAGCCCAAGCAAGAATGAGACACCCTCTCTACTAAAAATAGAAAAATTAGCTGGGTTTGGTGGCACATGCCTATTGTCCCAGCTACTGGGGAGGCTGAGGCTGGAGGATCGGTTGAGCCCAGGAATTCGAGCCTGTAGTGAGCTAGGCTGGCACCACGCACTCTAGCCTGGGTAACAGAGCAAGACTCTGTCTCAAAAAAAAAATATATGTACAAATAAAAAAAAGAAATAGAGAACATCTAATTAGCATAAGGTAACCTTATGCAGTTATTTAAATAAACACACACACACAGGATGTAAAAGTTATAAATTCACTGTAGGTTAAGATGTGATTGCAAATCTCTGTCCCTTAAACTGGGTGAGTAAAATTTATCCCAAATCCATTGGAAATCTTCTTTGTATAGCTTACCTCTGACATATAATGTAGTAAATATGCCTAAAGATTATTTATTCTAAAAAAAAAAAAAATCATTTATTCTACATGTAAAATTCTGGCCTAGAAACCCAGACAAGCAGTTTCTTAAGAATGAAGCTGGCACAAAGATTGAAGAAATATATAGCAAACGATCAAAAACTAAAATGGAATTTTGAGAGCTAGGTTTTCCTGTATAAAAATCAAGTGGCCTCTGTTTTCAGTGCATCCAAATTAAATTGTACTTGTGAAGTTAATAATGAAAAAGTCTGATAACAATCAGAGATCACCTGATTTGAAAAAACACACCAAAACAAGATCTTTAAACAGGGCTTCAAGATAGATTTGAAAACAGTAATCATCAGACTTTACCAAAAATGTGTCTACAAAATCTGAGGTAGTTGAAAGGAATAATTCTTCTAGGTGTTCAGTTGAAATCTTCACTTCTACTGCCCCCCATAATTATATTCGTTATAGAATCTCAAATCCAAAGTCAAAGTCTTCAAGAACTTATAATACTCGATTTCTCGAATGGTTATATCAATCAGGATAGGATAGGCTTTAAGATGGTAACAAACAAGCCCCAAATTTCAGTGACTTAACAAACATTTATTTGTCACCAACATGACCAAAGTGTGTTGGCAGGGGGTCTAAGCCCATCTTAATCCTTCAGGTGATAGAGGCTTTGTCTCCACATGTGCTTCTACCATTTCCAGAGCAGCAAATAGGGAGCATGCAAATCATAAACTAGCTCTCAAGATTCATCCAAAAGTGGCACATGTCGCTTATGCTTACATACTATTTGTTAAAGCAAATCACATGACTGTATCCCATATGAAGGAGGAAGATGAGTGGACGGAGAACTGGAATAATGGTCAGCAGCACTAATGACTACCAAAGTGACAATTAAGACATGCATTTCAATTTAAATGTGATGACTCCTTGAGTCACCTCCCACTCCTTTCCCTTCAGCTAGATAGCATTCTTTGTTTGTACAAGGCAGAGACTAGAGACTTTAGATCCCATAAAACCCCGCAAACCTCACCTGTGCAGCAATTCAAGTATACTGCTAACACATAAAATTTGAGCCCTGGTTAAATGTTTTAGGGAATCCAACACTGAAGAGGAGAATAATATTCAGGATTCCTTGGGTTCCGAGTGAAAGAAATCCAACTCAAACTAGCATGGGCAAAAACATCGTAGCCAAATTCAGAAAGAGCTATGACAGACTGGGTCACAAGGTGAGACTGGACTTAGGGACTTCAATATTTTTAGCCAGCCCTCCCTCTGTTTGTCATCTCTACTGCTCTCTGCTTTGTCAGCATCTTTCTCAAACTAGCTTCTTCCAGCAGGGGAATGGAAGGGAAATGTGAGCCCCGGGAACTCCAGGCTTGCATTCAGAAAGGAGCCAAGGGCTCTCCCTCACCAGCTGAGCAAAACCAGGTTTGTGCCTTTAAAAAATTCCTCTGGCCACTGTTTGGAGAATAGCCTGGATGAGGCAAAAATGGAAACCCTACTTGACTCTGCTGGCCACTTCCAAAATGAAATCCCCTTCTCTCGCCTTCTGTAACACAGAAACGTTATAGGTCTTTGGTAGAGGCCAAGAAGCCCTTCAAGTTCATTTCTGTTGTTACCACACAGCATCTCTTGGGTATTTCATGAGTTACAAGCACTGGGGACAGTAACCCAGATTACTGTTCTGATCCTGAGGCTGGATCTCAAGTGGAATGTTTGCCAGATGGATCCTGGGAATCTCTTTTTTCCATACTTAAATCCAAACCACAAAGTTCCAACCTACTTTTCCTCTGAGCCTGCTGCTACTACTCGGCTCAGAAACATCCATGGTAGGCCGGGCGTGGTGGCTTATGCTAGTAATCCTAGCACTATGGGAGGCTGAGGCAGGAGGATCGCTTGAGGTCAGGCGTTCAACACCAGCCTGAGCAAGAGGGAGACCCTGGCTCTACTAAAAATGGAAAAATTAGCTGGGCTTGGTGGCACACGCCTATAGTCCTAGCTACTCGGGAGACTGAGGCAGGAGGATCGCTTGAGCCCAGGAGTTTCAGGTTGCAGTGAGCCGTGATGATGCCACTGCACTCTACTCAGGGAAACAGACTGAGACTCAGTCTCAGAAGGAAAAAAAATATATCCGTGGCTCCTCAAGTTTATTGATTTAAATAGAGACTTCTCAGGTTCTCATAATACTATCCCGATTTACTTTGCCAAGCAGTTTTCCCATTTTTATTACATGAATATGTGTGCACCCCTTTTCATAGAAGACTCAAATTCAGAAATACACATAGAAAAAGGTAGCAGCTCCTCTTTAGACTTCCAGATCCACTCTCCAGAGGTGACCACTCTCAACAGTTTGGCAGGCATCTTTCAGTCTACTTTCAAGACATTTATCATATATATGTATGAAAATGAGGAAGTCCTTTTTTATAAATGTAGCAGAGATAATGCAATATGTGTTGTTTGGTCAGTTGCCACATACTATAACATGGTATTGTTACTGAACTTCACTTTCCATTTCAGTATATGTATATAAACCTCATTTTTTTCAAGGACAAACTAGTGTTCAATAGTGGACACATGATAGTACATGTCTGCAGTCCTTTACATGCAATTTCAGATCCCAAAACATTCTGAAAATTGAAAGTTTTTAGTAAGTTTGCAGCAAATTCATTTGGTGGTAAAACCTGACCTGAACTGACATGAAGCTATTTAAAGTCTTTATTTATCCTGCTTAGTGAATATTTATAATTTTCAGTGCAAAAATAATAATGTGTTTGATTAGGGAGTTTTGGCCCAGACTACCCTAGTGTTTTTGCAGAATATACAACCCAAAATTATGAATTGTGAAACTTAATCTGCCCCAAAGGTTTTAAATAAATGATTGTGAATCTATAGCTTGGGGGTCTGAGGTGTGCGTGTGTGTGTTTTCTTAAGTAGAGTTTATGAAATATGTAAAAATTACTACCACTAATAATAATTAACACATCAAATACTTATTACATACCAAACATTGTTCTAATGCTTTCCATAAACTAATTAATGTAATCTTTTCTACAATACTTTTCTACAATACTTTAAATAAGTATTATTATGATCTCATTTTACAGATAAGAAAAACTCAGTCACAAAGAGACTAAGTAATTTGTGCAATTTCTGTAGTAATTCATGTAGCTAAAATTGAAGCTCAATCAGTCTGCCCCAGAATGTGTGCAGTTCACCCATTATGTATTTTGCCTTTATGCTTTCTGGGAATAATATAGCAAACATCTAGTCAGATCTTAGCATTTCGTCCCATTTTCTTGACATTATTTAAAAAAATAAAACCTTACAAATATAGTTGAAACCCCTGTACTGGTGTACCCCAATTAATCCCATCTTCTTTCCTTCTGAGAGGTAACCACTGGCTTGCATTTGATGTTTACCATTTTATTCATGTTTTCAAAATTATGTATAATAATATATAGTGTTGTTTTTCATATTTTAGACTTTACATATGGCAGGAAGGGGGACACAACTGAAAAAAGGCTCCTAGGACTCCAAATTACTAATATTCTGTTTCTTAAATTGGATGGTGTGTGTGTGAGTGTTCATTTCATGATACTCCTTAAAATCCCCATGCACTTTCATTTGATATTTCGTGTCTATAATAATTTGAAATTTTAAAAGAAATTTGATATTAATATAAATAATTGAAATATTTAAAAAATATTCAATTCCTATTGAAAAAATTTTAAATCTTTCATTGGTCTGGCTCAGATATGTTCCCACCCCTTAGATAAATCACTGTGCCCAGAGGGGTGGAGGAATTACTAGATTAACTAACAAGGATTGTGTGCCCATTCCTATGGCTAGGGAGTGGGATTTATTACTAAAAGAAGAATAGGTTGGACAATGTTGGGCAAAACAACAAACATAAAACAATGGCCATAGTGGGAGCCAGAAGTGTTGCAACGATATTAGAGAATAAAAATATCACCCATGCTCCCTTATTTAGAATGTACACTACCCTCCCCACTGCTACCCAGATGGACATACTTTCTGTCTGTCACTTTAATACTGTATTTTAAAGCTAAAGTTAAGACTCTAAAACTTAAAAGAATAAAATCATTCAAACAAAGCTATTTCTGGAAAAATGAAACTTTCCTCCCCACCTGCCCACTCCCTCTACTCCAGCCCAGACCTAGCAGGGCAAGACTTAGGCTCTGTTGAAGCCCACACAAGCAAATTCAAGGCTTTGACCTGACCTGTGGATACTCTTGGTAGTGGCCATCGGGCAGCATACAGTTTTCTACTGGACCCAATTTGTGATTTATGGCAGGCTTGAGGAGAGGCAAAATTTGAAAGCAGGAGGAGACTAAATAAAGACACTAATAGTCCTTGGAATAATTATGAGAAAGATCGGTTCCACTGTGGGCAGTGGTGGACTTGCCCATTGTGATACTTTTTTGTTGAGTTGCATTGTACCTTCTCTGAAAATTAATGTTTCTCTGTGTGAGAATAATGCGTGTATGTGTGTGCTTATGTTTGTGTATGTGTGTGTTCCAAAGCAGGTGGCACCACCCTGTGAGGTGTTTTAAAAATCTAAAATGGTATTTTTACCTTCTGGCATGATCTATTTGGACATAATATTATATATATATATATATAATTTTATATAAGATTACTTTTTAATAGCTCCTTATATTAATAGCTCCTTATATTAAGCATTACACTGATATTTGGAAATTATTCATGTAGTTATTATACATTACCTATAAATTTTATTTCAGGATAGTAATGAGAGCATTGGTATGGAAGAGTTGAGAACCTCTGAGCTAGACATTCAAAAGGCTAAAAAAATGCTGCAGGAGAATTACTTTTAGTAATGACAGAATGAAGAAGGCAAGTAATTCCTCTCTATAGAAAACAAATGTAAAACTAGACAAATTATTAAAATCAACCATTTTAGGACACTGAAAACAGCCAAAGGTAGGCAATGACTCAAGAAGTGGTTACTCCCTTAAAAACAAGCAAGAAAAACTTGTTCTGCATCAGATAAGAATGATGAGTTTGTGACCTTCTTACCTGGAGAAGTTCCAGTTCCCTCCACCTCAAGTTTTACTGGCCCCTCCTAGACCCAGTTATAACAGCCAGAGGTGGTGGCATCAGTTCAGAGAAGGTGGCTGAGCAGCTAGTAATGTAAGGGGGTTTGGAAATACTATAATAAACTCTCCATGCACCCCTGGCTGTCTGCGAAACTACATATGTACACAGGAGATTCTAAAGAGTCTGGTAAAAATTAAAAGCCTGGGGAGACTTGTAAATTTGCTGTGCTTTCAAATAATACCTCAACCCATATACAAGTCTGGCAGCAGAGGGTGAAAGCCTTACTGGCTTGCAGCATCTGAGAATTAACTTTGTACAATTCATTGGCTTAAACTGCTAAGCCACGTAGGTACTGGGGAGGTCGCTAGGAATCCAGAACAGAGATGGCAGTGGCCTCATACTGCAGAAGAGACGTACTTCACAGTATGAGTCCAGGCAAGTTAATTGCCTAACAGATAAAAAAGCAAAAATCCTCAGAATGACAAAATAGAGCCTGCAGTTTACAATACAATATTATCTACAGTGCGTTATCTACAATGTCCAGTTTTCAACCAACAATGACTATACATGCAAAGAAACAGAAAAATGTGACCCATATGCAGGGAAAAAAAACAAATAGAAATGAACTCTCAGTGGACCCATATTTATCAGACAAATGGTTCAAAGCAGCTATTATAAATATGATCAAAGAATTGAAGAAAAATAAGTGTGAGAAATGAAAAGAAAATATGTTAATTATGAGAGAACACATAGGGAATCTCAAGAGATAAATAGAAACTATAAATAAAGGACCAAATGTGAAATCTAAAGCTGAAGAGTACAATAACCATAGCAAAACATTCACTGGATTGGATAAATAGATTTGAGATGGCAGAATTAATGAACATGAAGAAAGATCAATAGAAATTGCTATGGTCTGAATGTTTATGTTGCCCCAAAATTCATATATTGATATCCTCACCCCCAAGATGATGGTATTAGATGATGGGGCTTTGGAGAGGAGATTAGGTCATGGGGGCAGAACACTCATTATGAGATTAGTGTCCTTTTATATAAAAGAAGCCCAAAAGAGACCTATTACCCCTTCTGCTATGTAAAGTTAGGGTGAGAAGACAGCTGTCTGTGAGGAATCAGGCCCTCACCAGACACTAAATCTGTTGGTGCCTTGATCTTGGACTTCCCAGACTCCAGAATTGTGATAAATAAATTTCTGTTGTTTATAAGCCATATAGTTTATGGTATTTTGTTATAGCAGCCTTATTAGACTAAGGTAAAAATTATTCAATCTAAAGAACAGAAAGGGCTGGACACAGAGGCTCATGCCTGTAATCCTAGCACTCTCTGGGAGGCTCAAGCAGGAGGATTGCTTGAGCTCAGGAGTTTGAGACAAGCCTGAGCAAGAGTGAGACCCCATCTCTACTATAAATAGAAAGAAATTAGCCAACCAACTAAAAATAGAAAAAAATAGCCAGGTACAGTGGCATGTGCCTGTAGTCCCAGCTACCTGGAAGGCTGAGGCAGGAGGATCGCTTGAACCCAGGAGTTTGAAGTTGCTGTGAGCTAGGCTGATGCCATGGTACTCTAGCCCAAGCATGAGAGTAAGACTCTGTCTCAAAACACAAACAAACAAAAAGAACAGAAAGAAAATAATGAAGAAAAACTCTGATCAGAGTCTCTGAAATTTATGGAACAATGTCAAATGCTCTAACATATGTGTAATTGGAGTCCCAGAAAGTGAGGACAAAAAGAAAGGGGCATGTTATGATCAGTATTATATGTCAACTTGGTAGGCTATAGTACCCAGTTGTTTAGTCAAACACTAACCTAAGCTTTACTGTGAAGACATTTTGTAGATGTGATTAACATCTATAATCAGTTGACTTTATATAAAGGAGATTTTTCTGGATAATCTGGGTGAGTCTTATCCAATTAGTTGAAAGGACATAAGAACAAAGCTGAGATTTCCCTGAGAAAGAAGTTATTTCATTTGGGGACTACAGTGCCAGTTCCTACCCAAAAGTTTTCAGCTTGCCCTTCCAGATGACCCACCTTGCAGATTTCAGACTTGCCTAACCAGCTCCCACAATTATGTAAGCCAATTCCTTGCAACAAATATTTTTACACACACATGCACACATACACACTCACATCATACTATATATCCTACTGGCTCTGTTTCCCAATTGGAACCATGACTGATATAAGGCAGCAAATAATTTGAAGATAATAGCCAAAAACTTGCCAAATTTGGTGAAAAACATTGTTACAGATCCAAGAATCTCAACAAACCCAAGTAAGGTAAAACAAAGAAAACCACACCTAACACTGTACAAAATCAAAAATAAAGAAGTACCTGAGGGCCGGGCGCGGTGGCTCATGCCTGTAATCCTAGCACTCTGGGAGGCCGAGGTGGGCGGATTGCTCGAGGTCAGGAGTTCGAAACAATCCTGAGCAAGAGTCTCTACTATAAATAGAAAGAAATTAATAGAAAGAAATTAAATTGGCCAAGTAATATATATAGAAAAAATCAGCCAGGCATGGAGGCGCATGCCTGTAGTTCCAGCTACTCAGGAGGCTGAGGCAGCAGGATTGCTCGAGCCCAGGAGTTTGAGGTTGCTGTGAGCTAGGCTGACACCACGGCACTCACTCTAGCCTGGGCAACAAAGCGAGACTCTGTCTCAAAAAAAAAAAAAAAAAAAAAAGAAGAAGCACCTGAGCAACTCACACTGGTGGGGACACATGGAAGAGAATCAAACTTAGAGTTCATGCTGAACTGTTCTATAGGATTTAGAGTAGCAAGCCCACCCAGGCAGCCTTGCAGAATTCCTAATGCAAAGTCTAGTTTAAATAACCTAGACTTGGAGAGGTTGGTGGATCCTAGGGTAAATCTAAGGCCTGTGGTAAAGTGGTGGGTACTTCCTCCAAAATGGAAGGAGATTAAGATGGTATAGATTTAAAGAAGGAAATATATATTAGAATGGGATCAAGAGTAGGAACTGGTATTAAGGGCCGAGATACAGTGCACCCCCCAATATTTTCCCCCAGAACTTAATCTACCCACTCAATCACAGAAATATCTGGACAACCACCACTCTCCTCCAAGCCTATCTCACTCACAGGCTTACTTTCTGACAGAGAAAATAGAAAGCAGGCATTCTCTATTATCTACTAGTTTGGGAAGAGAGTAACAAAAAGGTGCTGAGCCACCATGCTCAATCCCTTTGCCCAAGCTCACTAACCATAGGGGTTACTTTTCCTCCCTTGGGAAAAATGAGAAAAGAAACAGAGAAGTTTTCTATCATGGTTATGGAGTAGAATTGTATTCTACTCTACAGAAACATGAGAAGTGAGGAATAAAATTGGTCTCATCTCCCAACTAAATTGCAAATTTCTTATGTGACTTATATAATTTTCTGCATCTATCACAGTTCCATGCAGAGAGCTGGGCATATAATAGACAGTAAGAAAATATGTATCAACTTGACCACCTGCATTAGTCAGGGTTCTCCAGAGAAAGAGACCCAATAGGAAAGAGAGAGTGTGTGTGTGAGTTATGGTTTGGATGTTTGTCCCCTCCAAACCTCATGTGGAAATTTGATCCCCAATGTTGGAAGTGGAGTCTAATATGGGGTGTTTGGGTCATACGGCAAATCCTTAATGAACAGGTTACTGCCTTCCATCAAGGATAAGTGAGTTCTTGCTCTATTAGTTCCTATGAGAGCTGGTTGTTAAAAAGCGTCTGTTACCCACTTCCACTGCTTCACTTTACTACCCTTAAAAAAAGAGCTCGGCACCTCCTTCCTCTGTCTCTTTCCTCCTCTCTTGCCACATGATCTCTGCGCATGCACGCACACACACACACACACACACACACACACACACACTTCCCTTCCACTTCCCTTTCTGCCATGACTAGAAATAGCCTGAGGCTCTCACCAGATGCAGATGCCTAATCTTGAATTTTCCAGTCATCAGAACCATAAATCAAATAAACCTTTTTTTCTTGATAAATTACCCATACTTAGGTGTTCCTTTATAGCAACACAAAATGGACTAAGATGGACAGGTAGATAGAGATTTTTTTTATAATTGGCTCACACAACAATGGAGGCTAAGAAGTCCCAAGATCTGCAGTCCACAAGCTGGAGACCCAGGGGTGCCAATGGTATAATTTCAATTAGAGTCCAAAGGCCTAAGAACAAGGAGAGCCAATGGTTTAAGTTTCAATCTGAGTCTGAAGGTCTGAGAACTAGGAGAGACAATGGTCTAAGTTCCAATCAGAAGGCCAACAGGCTGGAGACATAAGAAGAGCTGATATTTTAGTTTAAGTTTGTAGGCAGGAAAAGACTTATGTCCCAGCTCAATCAGTCAGGCAGGAGGAGTTCTCTCTTGTTTGGCCCTTTTGTTCTATTCAGGTCTTTAACTCATTGAGTGAGGCCCACTCGTGTTAGGGAGTGCAATCTTTTTTACTCAGTCTACCAATTCAAATGTTAATCTCATCCAGGAACACTCTCACAGACACACCCAGAATAATGTTTGACCAAATGTCTGGGCACCCTATGGCCCAGTCAAGTTGGCACACAAAACTAACCTTCACTGCATTCTACACTTGTGTGTGTGTGTGTGTGTTTGAGATGAAGATTAAATGTTAAATGTCATTTTAATATATTCTAATTATACCTAATAATGGAACAGTGCTCTATAGTTTATAAAACATTTCCATATATTATACATTATCTCATGCAGTCTTCATAGCAATCAATATTATGAGTGAGGAAAATTAGGCTCAAAAGTGTGGCATAACTTGCTCAAAGTAACATATCCAATAAGAAGTAGAGACTCAATCCCTGTGATCTGACTCAGATCCAATTCTTTTTCCATCACACCATGGCTGCTTTCCTACTGCTATTTATTTGTTAAGCATTTTGACCTCCTTAAAGAAGAAAAGGCTGTTGCACGTGAAGTCTGGGGCAGCAGCTGTATCCCCAGCTGTCTGATGTGCCTCCACCAGGTTTGGCAACAGCTGTCTCAGCTTGACATCTCACTGGGTTCCTGTCAGAGCCCCACCTTGGGGAATGACAAGTTTAATGAAGAAAAATCCAACCTTCCACCTGAACTCCTAGCTTTGCAAATGCAACTGACATCTGACAGGCTTGGAGGCTCTCACTGCAGGGAATGGGGATGACCCCAGCCCCTCAGCTCATAGATTATATGTTTGGCAGCTTTTTCTGCAATTGGCTGGCAACATTTGTGCCTTCTCCGGATCCTACTCTCTAGCCCCAGTGCTAATTTAGATGCAATTCAAACAAACACTGAGTATTTCATATGCGCCAGGCACTGGGGATGTATAAAAAGATGAGTAACACACCATTTCTGCCTCGGGGGCACTCAAAGTCCTACAGAAGAGTTAGAAACTTTATATTTCCAGTATTTCTATGGAGACAATACTATTGCCATGGTATTCTCTTTTGAACAGAGAAACTCTAATGAGATTGCTCCAAAAATTAAATACCATGTTGGCTACATCCTTTGGCAGGAATGACAAATTCAAATGCCAGCAAGAATCTCAGAAGGGCAAGAGCTATAGAAGGGGCACTTTGAAATCAGTATTTAAGAACTAGAGCCTCATTTTCTATCTTAAAAAAATAAGGCAGTGACCCGCATGTCAAAGGCCACATGAAGCATGTGGTGCATTAGGGAATGAACAAGCAGGGACACACATTTGGAGCACAGGGTACACAGAGGGAATGCGGGAGGTGAGATTAGAAGGAAAAGTGGTTAACAGGCTTCGATGTCATGCCAAAATCTTCCAAATGTGTTCCGAATGGAGCCATGGAACTGTGGTCCCCAATCCCTAGGCTACAGACTAGTACCAGTCCTGCCCTGTTAGAAACCGGGCCACAGGCGAGCAGCAGGTGAGCAAGCAAAGCTTCATCTGTATTTATAGCTGCTCTCCATCACATGCATCACCGCATAAGCTCCACCTCCTGTCAGATCAGTAGCAGCATTAGATTCTCACGGGAGTGAGAACCCTACTGTAAACTGTGCATACAAGGATCTAGGCTGTGCTCTCCTTATGGAAATCTAATGCCTGATGATTTGAGGTGGAGCTGAGGTAGTGACACTAGTGGCGGGGAGTGGCTACACATACAGATGATCATTAGCAGAGAGGTTCAACTGCACAATAAGTGTAATGCACTTGAATCATCCTGAAACCATCCTCACCACACCCCAGTCCATGGAAAAATTGTCTTCCATGAAACCAGTCCTTGGTGCCTGGTCCCCTATGGGAACTACTGGCTTAGAAGACTTCTAAGTTGGGCTGGGGTTAGCATGATCTGATATGTGATTTAGAAAAGTGATGCTACTGCTTAGCAGAGGAAACAGCACTTAGAGACTAGTCCAGAGGAATACTAGAACATCCCAAATGAGAGACGATGAGGGCCTGGACCAAGGAGGGGGAAATGGAAGCAGAGGAAGGATGGGAAAGACCATTCAGAAGCAGAATAGTCAGATTTTGGTAAAGGAGAGGTATAAGATATCTAGTTATATAACACGGTACTAGGGAAGCTATGGAAGAGAACCAAGAAAAAGAGGTGGAGAAAGAGAAGATTTAAGGAGAAGTCGCTGAGTTTGGGCTGAACATGCTCCATGTGAAGCATATACAGACATCCAACCAAAGACACTTGGTGGACAGATAGAAAGTATAGTCCAGGAAAGTGGAACAGGCTCACAAATTAAGCCACGGGAGTGGATGAGACTCCCCGGGAAGACAGCACAGAGAGAAGGAAAACAGGTGATGGATAAGGCCCCTCAGAATGCTCACATTTAAGAGCCAGGCTAGGAATCAAAAACAGGAAACAGAGAGCAGTCACGAGAGATAAAAGGAGAACCCAGAGACAACAACATTGGAGGAGGAGGAGCGAGCAATAGTAGCAAATGCTGCAGGGAGATCGCAGAAGATGAGAACGACGATGAAACTTCTAGATTTCTCTGGAAATTAAAAGATCATTAGATTTAGCAGGGGAAAAAAAATCCAGGAGGGGAATAGATGAAATAAGATTGGCAAAAATGGCAATTATTGTTGAGGCTGAATCATGGGTACAGAAGTGTTTATTACAATGTTATTTTTACTTGTGTGTATGTTTGAACATTTTTCCAAATATAAAGTTGAAATTCTAAAAATAAATTAAGACATAAAAAAAATGAAATAAGGTCTCATTATCAGCTTCTAAAATCAGGGTTTTAGTTGAATAGCAAATGGGAAACACGGAAGAAGGGGCAGCTGGTATCAAGTGTATTTTCAGCGTTGCCGGCAATGTGATGTGATGAACTGGGCCCAGGGCTTGTATCACTCAGTCAGTGTCACTACTGAGAACAGATGACATCAAATTAGGATGGTTCCACGAGGTCTTAATAAAGAGTATACGTGGTGTAGAAACAGAGTGTAGAGAGAGCACAGGAATATTGCAAAACACCGATGCTAGTGACAGTGGGATGTCACCACCCTTTCTCAAATGCTCTTGGTGGAAAACAGCCGTGGCATCTACTTCTCATGGGTGTGTGGGTCGACTGGCGGTCAGCTGGGCTCTGCTTCAAGCTGGTGTCCAGCTGGGCTTGGCTCCTCTCTGCCGAGGTTGGGTCCAGCTCTGGTCTGTTCCACACGTGTTCATTCTGGGGCCCAGACTGAAGAGGCAGCAGTTACCCAGGGGAAGCTCTTCTCGTGGAGATGACCGAGGCTCAAAAAATGCTTACAGAGACACGCGATGCTTCTTAAGGCTTGGGCTTGAAACTGGCACAGACAGTTGAGTCCACCCACATTCCAGGGACCAAAGCAAGTCATAAAGCGCCAAGCCCAAGGGCAGGGGTCAACATACCCCTCCTTTTATGGGAGTAACTACAAAGTCACACCCAGGCAAAGGGAACGGATGGGAGGAGGGGCAAAGTATTGGGGCCAATGATTCCATCTACACCACACTCTAGAAGCAAGGGGAAGGAGCCCTTAGCAGAATCTAGAAAGAGTGGTGAGGAGGGACCCTCAAGAGAAGCTCTGACCTTCCATCTGAAAGAGGCTAAGGACGTCCACAGGGAGGATGATGGGAGATACACGTCCTAACCTCCCTCAGTCTTCTGCTCACTCACTCACCCCAGCCGGAAGCCAGAAAGCCAGACAGCAAAGGCGTCCTGTGATGGCACTCACAGAGGCCGGGCTCCCAGACCAGGTGGCAGTGTGGAGAACAGCAATTGTGAGTCTGGAGGGACTAACAAAGGATAAGGGCACAGCACTGGCTGGCCACTAGGCACAAACAACAAGAAGGTGGCAGGCAGACTAATGGCAGAGGCACAGTGGGTGAACAAAACCCTCATCTCCCTCAGGTACCGCCCAAGAAAATCCGGAACTTGCGGGCTCAGAAGTTTGGGAAAGTCCTATAGGTGGCTTGCACTGCCCCGTGGGCACCGGATCCAGGGGAAAGGCAATGAATGTAGCAAGCCCTGAGAGAGCAGCTTTTCCTCCTGCAAGGAAGAGGCACAGCTGGAGGTGGAAACAGGCAATTAAGGCTGATTGTCTGACTCAGCAATCAAATTAGGCTGTGGCACTAATGACAGTCAAGAGGAGGCAAGTTGCTGGTGGGAGCCAGAGCCAGCAATCAGTGATTGATGCTTGACAGGATCTGGGAGTAGGTCCTGTGTCCAAGGACCCTAGGGAGCCACCTCCCAAAAGGGAACCCTTTCCTTTTAATGTTTGTCCTTGGCTGTGTTTCTTGGAGACAAACTAATGTCAAATGAAGCCGATGTAATAATAATTGCCGCAGTCAAAAAAATAAATAAATTTTTCTTTTATAAGCAAAGAATCCTTCCGGGGGAGGGAGGATGAAGATGAACCTCTCAAAGTTCTAAGTTTTATATGTCCAGAACCTAAAATCAGGGCTCACCTGCTTTATTAGGCCACCAAAAATTGAAGCAAGACCCCAAGCAGGCATCAGAAAGGCAGATGTTCTATTCCAGTTATCAAGAGCGTGGACTCAGCAAACTGCCAGGATCCAGACCCTAGCTCAGCTGCTTGCCACTAACTGTGTGAGCTCAGGCAAGTTACCTAACTCTGTGTCCTTGATTTCCGCATCTCTAAAATGGAGGTGAGAATACGGCCTAGAGTTGTTATGAGTGTAATGAGTTAATAGATGTGAGCACTTACTAGGGTGTTTAACACAGTTAATGATATTTGAAGGTTAGCTCTTATTGTTATTATTGGCCCCACCCAGAAGACTCAGGGACAATCCCCTGCCCCCCAGCCAGGAAGCATCCCTACCTTCTGCCAGCGCACCGCTGCCACAGGTGGGAGCCTGGGGACAGAGCATTCCTGCCCTCTACCTGAGCCCAGCTTTCCCCGTGAGCTGAGCGCAGTGATAAGTGCCACTGAGACGGGATTGCTCTCCTCACCTGGGGCTGGAACCCAGGGGAAATTTCTTTGCTGGGCCATCTGACCACCCTATCCAGCACTGACTGAAGGTTGATGAGAACAATTAAAGGGCTGTGAAAGAGGTGGCAGCAGCAGGAGATCAGCATTTTAATGAAAGGCATAGCAAACCCATTAGGGTGACTTTGTTCAGGGCTTGACAAAGGCGGTTTGGCACCTCAGCACTGTTACAGCCTTGCCAGGTTCATGGCCTCCTGCTCAAGAGGAAGCCGATGCACCGAGACAGCAGGGGTTACAGCAGAGAAAGAGGTTAATATCACAGATGCCATGCGAGGAGACAGGAGGAAGTTCTCAAATCCATCTCCTCAAGAATTTGGGAGAAAGGGATTGTAAAGATAGTTTGGCAGGCAAAGGGCTAGGCAATTGAGTCTGCTGATTGGCTGGGTTTGGGGTGGAACAATAGGGGTGTAGAAATTGTCTTCTTGTGCTGAGTCAGCTCCCGGGTAGAGGTCACAAGACTAGTTGAGTCAGTTCCTTGGTATGGGCCACTGGTCTGGGTGGGTCGGCCAGTCTACCCGAATGCAGGGCCTAGAAGACATCTCAAAAACTAGCCTTAGGTTTCACAAGGAAGTAATTAAGAAAGTTAAGAATCTTTATGACCATCAGCTATGTGACTCCCAAGTAGCAATTCTAGGAAAGCAAACTAGGTAACAATGGCTGGTTATATATATATATTTTAACTGTGCCTATACCTTTGCAGAGTTCAGGCCCCTACCACAGTTCCCTCCTTGTGGCCCTTTATTAATTTTATAAATGGCAGTTTCAGCATAGTGCTTCTGAGTTGTTGAGTCCCCATGTGTCCCTGAAGCTTTCTGCACCTGTTTATTCACAGGGTGGGCTCTCTCCTCCTTCACTTCCCTGTCTTTTCTTTTTCTCACCTTTCTTTCTCCTTCTTCACTTTTCCTCTATCCCCTCTCCCTCAGCTCCGTCTCTCTTTTTTAAATAACCTGCTTAATGTTGGTTTTCACATGTGTTTGGCCCTTGGTTGCCTGTGGATCCATAGTTCTCAGTAGTGGACATACACATTATTTTGCTTTTCAATTAGGACACCTGGGATCTAGTTCACTAGCTCCATCACTAACCCACTGCATAATGGTCAGCAATAATAACTGCAAGCACATGTTAGAGATAAGGCGCCTCACTCTTCTGAGTGCTGTATGTATAAAACTAACTCACTTTGTCGGGGCAACCCAAGCACTAGGGTCTTTTATTTTCATTCTCTTCACCTGTGGTAGACTAGATTGTTATTTCCAACTATTTTGGGTTCCCTCCTTCAGTACTCTTGCCAGTAGGAGGTTTAAACATCTGTACCCTGTTTAACTAAGGACTTTCTCCAGGCAATAAAGGCCATAAAGTGTCATGGGATACTTCCAGGAAGAAACTTTAAAAAACAGTGTGTGCTTTGCCTTGTTCTCTTTTCACTGTGCCGTGATGACTGGCAGTGTCCCAGCCAGTGTCATCTGAGGATGAGGAAGGTTTGGTGTAGAGCAGGCATCCTCAAACTACGGCCCGTGGGCCACATGCCACCCACCTAGAACATTTATCCGGCCAGCTGGGTGTTTTTGCCACAGCTGCCTGTCCTGCTTAGCAGCCGACTCATCCTGGGACCACAGCGCGCACTTTCCAACCGTCTGAGGGACAGTGAACTGGCTCCCTGTTTAAAAAGTTTGAGGACCCCTGGTGTAGAGCCCTGGCCAACTCAGGAAGGACAAGAAATGTGAACAAGGGAGAAACATTTGATGTTATCTCTCATTGGGATTCTTGGAGTCATTTGTTACTGTGGCATAACCTCGCTCATCCTGACTGATAAATCCGTTTTTCAGGCAAGGAGATGGAAGCACACTCAGAGTGTGTCTGGCAGTCTGGCTCCAGAGTCTGAGCTCCTAACCACTACTCTATATTATCTATGAACCTCAATTTCTGCTTTGTGAAGTGAGATTGTCTGTTTCTAGTTGAAAGCGACCAATATTATATTCCTTTCAATCCTGTCCATCTAATCATTCCGTTGCCTAATTTTAAATATGTTAGCCATGTGTATTTTACAGCCAATGCTAGTTTGGCTCAAGGGAACTGGGGTGTTTCCAGCTGCCTACAGTTGCTCCCACCATGTTTATGACCAGAGAACTCTATGATCCCTGTTCCCAGCTGAGGATACCCTGAGGAAAGAATTCCCAAACCTCTACTTCTCCCCACCTGGCCTCCTACCTTCGATGTTTTGGGAGAGATGGTGATAATTGCTGTCATTCAAGTATCTGCTATGCTCTAACAACTCTACAAAAATTATTTCTAATTCTTAAACTTGCACCACAAAGCAGGTATTATTTCCATCCTTCCTGATAAGGAAACTGAGGCCCACTAACACTAAATAATGTGTTTAAAGTCACACATCTAGTACACAGTCTCCTGATGCCATTTCAGAGCCATCTGATGATAAAGCCTGTGTTCTTTCCACAAGGCTGCTTGTTGTAGGAAGGGTTGCTCCAGCTGGTCTTCTGGTACATTCTCTTTCATTATTTGTGACCTTGGAGGTATTTGAATCTTTCAATATGTTCTATGCTAAATAAAATTTAAAATGCTCCAGAGGACACAAAGAAGGGGCTTCTGAAGAAGGAAGCAGAGGGGCAGTGAGCTGAATCTAGGTAAATTCCTAAGAAAACCTAATGTAACAGAAAAACAGAGAGGCTTTAGAAATAAGTGACACAGACTAAGCAGTATGAAGATTTGTATTTAAATAATAAGGCCCAGTGTAATTATAAGCACAGTGATAAGGAGACTGATTCAAGGCTTTCTTTGGAGCTCTCATTCAAACATTAATGAAGCAAACCTCCAAGGGAGACATCCCCATTAGCCCTATTTTCCAGATGGTCAGACCAGGACCCCAAAGTCCAATCCTATCCCTGGTACTCATCTTGGAACACAGTTATGCCTGTTGAGAAGCTATGCCCCAAATAACACTGGTAGCAATAACTGCCTGACTTTTATAACAGGCCTATGTTTTAGGACTTCTTGGCTGCCACCATAGTATAATGAGCCCATTGATCATTGCTGTGTTTCAATAAATATTTTTTCCCTGATTATGAGCCAATTTATAATCTAAAGCCAGACGTTGTCAGGCCTGGGATCTTTTATTAAAAAAAAATGTTTCATCACAATTGTTATTATTTGGTATTGCCATCTGGCTCTCATTTTTAAAAATAAAAGGCTTTCTTGTGCTTCTGGAAACTACTTCTTTCAGGATACTGTGTCCTCAAGACACCCCCTCACAGCATGGTCTCACAAATAGCAAGTCATCCATGTAGCCTTCTCAAAACGCTTTCTCTTCGTGATCCCATTTTGAAAAAACCCCCAAACCATAATACACCCTGTTCACACAGCTCCCATTTATAGAGCTCCTGTAATATGCTGTGCCTAATGCCAGCTGCTACGGAGAATGCAAAGCTGTACAATGCACAGCCCGGCCCTCGACACTCAGTCTAAAGGGCATTAAATAAAAATTAGTACTGTTACATTATGGTAGCATTTGGAGCCATGTAGGGTATTTTGCTTTCCAGAAGGAAATCAAGGTTCCATCCACCCTGCCAGGCCTCATTCTACCCCACTGTCAGGGAAAAGGATGTTGAGGTGAGTTGATCAGGCTGAGTACCCCTTGGACCACCATGCCAGGAGGTGGTGCTTTTGGTGTGAGAAGAAAAGAAGCTAAAGTTCTAAGGCCCCCCGGAGCTCTCTCTGGCTTATCTCTGATATCTCTTTTGCTGTTGTCTCTTCAAAATCTTCTCTTTCTCCCTAGACTAGCTGAGTAAGAAAGGCCTGAGGCTACCTTCTATTTCCTTAAGTGGAACCAGAGTGTAACCAAAGAGAAGGCCACTAGGTCTACATAGGCTGGCAAAATGCTTTCTTGTAGTTCCACAGAAGGTAACTGGGGTATGAGATATTAAGAAGAATTATCCAAAACAGAATAAGTTCAAGAGAGTGTTACTTGTCCTTTTAATGTCCTATTGAACCATTGTTTGAAAGGCCTATCCAAGAATTATTTAATATCCAATGAGAAGATAGCATCTATTAGTATGCTATTTGCTATTAATTAAGGCTCAAACTTGGTGACATTGCATGTCAACTTGTAGATTTGTGCCTGGTAGAGAAGTAAATGATTTCTGACAAGTAGATAACCCCAAAGGTTATGGTTTTATTGCCCTATAGGAAACTAACAAGTTTACTATCTTGCCCGGTGATCTTATCCTGATATTCCTTTTTAAAATTGCTTACAAATTTCCCATTCTTCATATATTCTTTGAGTCAGCTTTACCATCTGTGATGTTCAATTGTATGTGTCAAAATGCTAGGTCATGGTGCCCAAATAGTTGGGCAAATATTATTCTGGATGTTTCTGTGAGGTTCTTTTCAGATAAAATTAACATTTAAATTGGTGGACTTTGAGTAAAACAGATTGCCCTCCATGCTATGGGTGGGCCTCATCCAATCAGTTGAAGAGCTAAAGAAAACAAAGGCTGGCCTTCTCTGAGCAAGAGGGAATTCTGCCAGGAGAGATCCTTTAGACTTGAACTGTAACATCAGCTCTTCTCTGGGTCTCCAGTCTGCCAGCCTATCCTGCAGAGTTTGGAATTGCCAGCCTCCATAATAACCTGGGCCAATTCCTTAAAATAAATCTTTCTCTCCATACACACACACACACACACACACACACACACACACACACACACATCCTAGTGATTTATGTAGAAAACTCTAATATACCATCTTACTGGTTCCCTTAGTAATTAAAGAGTTAAGTAGCATCTTTAACATGTGTTTATTCTACAGTTTTAAGAGTCATATTTTCATTTCACTTTTGAAATTTATAATTTAACAGAGGCCAGAGATTGATCCAGTGATAAGGAGGGTTCCTTTGCCTGGCCTTGTCCTCTGGCATTTATCTTCCTTGGGAACCTTAAAGGGAAGGGACCGAGGCAGAAAGGGATCCCAGTGTATAAGATCTTAGGTCCTGGCCAAATACCAATTCCATGTCACCTCATCCAGGCAATAAATTATAAAAAGCAGAAATTAAAATAAAATTATATAAGACAAAATAAAATATTAATAGCATTTGGATTATAACCCGAAATATAGAATAAACATCCATACATTCATGCTGATAGAAATAAATGATTGAATGAATAAATAAATAGGGAGAAGAGACAAATCTGTGCAGAAGAATTTCAAATAATTTATGTATAACAGAACTCTTAACAACTTAAGTACATAATAACTATCTTCCAAATAGTACAATATGCAAAGAGGGAAGAAAGAGTAACTTTATAGTGGGAAACTTGACAAACACTAACTCAGCCAGGTGATCAAGTTTAACATCAACAGTGATGGTATGTACCCTTGATATGATGTAATGAAAATGGCATTTTTAACTGGTTTTCCTCCCAAAGATACACAAACCCAGTTTAATCATAAGAAAAACATTAGGCAAATCCCAATGAAGAGACAGTCTACAAAATACTTGACCCCACCCCCCCAGTGCTCCTTAAAAACTCTCAAGGTCATCAAAAACTAGGAAAGTCCTCTCTAGAGGAGCCCAAGGAGACATACCCACTCAACCTAAGGTGGTATCCTGGACGAGATCATAGGACAGAAAAAAGGACATTAGGGAAAAACTGATGAAATCTTAAGTATGGACTTTCATCAACAATAATGTCTCACTATGGGTTTATTAATTGTGACAAATGCAACATCCTAATGGCAGGTGTTAATAACAGGAGACACTGGATGAGGGGTATATGAGAATTCTCTGTACTCTCTTCATATTCTTTCTGTAAATCTAAAACTGTTCTAAAATAAAAATTTTATTTAAAAATAAATAACAATAACACCATTTACCGATTTAAAAAAAATCAAATTAACCTGATTCGAATTCCAATTCCACAGTTTATTGACTATAATCTTAGACAAGTCATTTAATCTTTCTAAGCTTCATCCATAAAATGATGCTATTGTTACCTGTTCCACCAGATTGTCATGAAGATGACATACAAAAGCCTCTCGTTCCCTCTGGCTTGAGTTTAGGGCTGTTAAAAAGCAATCAATCTTATCAAAGAATGCTACAAAAAAGAAGAATTTTTTAAATGAAGAAAATTTAATTTTTAATAAAAAAGAATAAAATTTATATTTAAAATTTTTAAAAAGCAGTCAAATGAAACTGGGGAGGAAAACATTCTATTTTACCTGGAAAAATATCTCCTGTGCCCCTTCTTGAAACACTCTTGAGCAATGCCAGGCACAGGGCCCCTCCAGCACAAGGCTGAATAAATGTAACTTTAATAATTCCCAAAACACAGCTCTTAGTGCCCTCCCTGTCTCTGAGGTTCCTGGCCTACTAAGAAGGAAGGGTGCAAAGATGCACTTGAACTTGCCTGGGCTTACGGGGAAGAGTAAAGCCAAAATGGGATGTATGTGGGGTCTGTCCTCACTTAGAATAATCCTGAGAGACACTTTGAGGGGTGATCTGCTCAGGAGACAGAGCCAAGCCTCTTCCCCAGGAGCTTCTGTTTGGATGAGACAGTCAGACAGCAAACAGGGGGGCTGGAGTTAGCGGGGGATAGGCTGCTGGGCAGAGCTGGGCTGCTCTCTGGTCTTCCTCTCTGGACCATGGACTAGACACCGGGAGGATGTCAGTCTTCGATAAGCTCCTCCTTCTAAGCAGTCCCTTTTTTCTCATCCTGTTACGGTTCCTGTTGTGTTGCTGTGTGCAATAGATTTCTCACTGCACATTTTAGGGGACCTTGGATGTGCCGGAACTGTTCAGTTGGATCTGCTTTACTCTAAAGAGGAGGGACTCCTACACTAAGTTAAGATCGATATTTCCAGTTTCAGGAATCAGGGTTCAGACAACCAGATCCATCCTCAGAAAAGGACTTGCACTCACAAATGCCTGTTTTACCAGAGATCCACACCAGAGGGCAGTATAGGTGCTCTGGTCTAGGGACGCCCTTTTTCCTAGAGCATACATACAGCTGAGTAATGGGTCTTCGCTCTTACTTTTGTAAGCAATGAAAGAGGAAGGTGGGTGCATTCATTTCTATTGCAGCGTAACAAATTACCACAAGCTACGTGACTCAAAAGAACACCTATTTGTTAACTCCCGGTTTTGCAGGTCAGAAGTTCAACGCTTTCACAATCATATATAGGAGACCACAGTGGGTGTGGCCGCCTGGGAGGGGTGATCCAGGAAACTAGGACACTTTACACTGGAGCCATAAACTTGGCTAGCCAGCTTTCTAGCGCTACAGCCACTTCAGTTAAAGGAAAGAAAAGGACAGAATTTGGAGTGCTTTTGAAGAGCGTGAGAGAGCAGCTGAATTGGGGTTTTGCTGGGTTTACAGACTTTCCTGAGTGTTCCTGAAATCTGACTTCAGATCAAAATTTCATTTCCTATGACAGGCTAGCTTGGGACCATGTTGGATTCATCGGCACACTGAAATTTTTCCAAGTTTCAAAAAAAAACTCCTGACTCTAGAACTTTTCTTCTGTGGTCTGGACTCCTTTGAGGCTGTTCTTAAACTATTCCTTTTCCTGGAAGAAAACAAACCTCTCAGGGCTTCAAAATGCAAAAGCAACAGCCAAAACCCTCTCTTCACTTTCCATTGCTGTTGCAGTAGACTTACAGGCTTCACCGAGGCTTAGAAAAGGACACCCAAGCAGAATTGGGGTTAGTGTTAACGATACCAGCCTACAAAACAGAACGTGAAGCCTGCCTGCCTCTTCTTACTTTCTCTAAGATGCTGCATTTTCAGTTTTAAAGAATAGAAGCAGCTAAAGGCAGGTCTGTGTTCTCTTTTAGTTGCAGGCATTTTTTTTACAGCCAATTTCGTTAACCAGTTAGGAAGCCTTACATCTTGCATACTTGACCTTTAAGATTGATGTGGTTCTGCTGCTCAAATTTGGTAAAGAATCATGTACATTTAAATAGTATGCTTGGATCCAGGATGTCAGGAGAGGCCAGAGACTGGTACTGACTCTGGCATCCAAGATACCAAGCAATCATGAGAAGAGGAGAGTGAATGGGCTCTTCAAAGAGAAATAGCAAATGCTCCTCTTTCTGCCTCTCTTGGTAATAGTCCAACTTAAAGGATACGGTTGTTAATCTACAACAGGAAGGAGATGCTAAATCTGGTGGAGAGTAAAGAAGATGTTACAGTGAGGAAAAAGGAATTAACCTATAAAAACTTTGTGGGAAAGGCTTATTACCTTGAGTTGGCTTTGAGACATTTCATTGCCTATTTCTACGCCTCCAGCTGGCTTTGCATGGACAATAAACTCTCCAAAGATACTTAGTGTAAAATTGTTGTTTGTCTTCATTAATTTACCCTGGTGACCCCGGGTGGGACATTACTCCACAGGGAGAGGTAGAGTCCCAGGACAGCCACCTAGCCACTCGCTGAATTATCAACTGTCAAATAGTCACAAATAGCTGCTTACTCACTTCTTCCTTTTTGGCAGCCTGCCCTGCGGTTATGGTTGCCCCCTACTTCCCCAGCGAGCCTGACTTTGTCTTTCTCACTTTTATAGTGTATTTCCATTCAGCAACCAAGCTGTCCTAGACCAACTGCGCTGTCTAGTCCATATGTCTGGCACATAGCAGGCACTTAAAATTCATTAACTGAATCCAACACTTCCTCCTTTACTTCCAAATTAACATTTTCTCTCAGCTGGATGGGACTTAGACCTTCCTTAATCTAGATGCTGTTTTCTCTGACTGTACGCCAGCATCAGCCATATGACTAAGGAAGACAAACTATCCTTACTTTCAGAAACATTGCCCCTCCTAGATGTCACCTAGGTATCACAGATCGTAGGCATTTATGTTTTTAAACCCACCTTGCAAATAGTTGGACATTAGGTTGTGGCTCCTTGGTTCTAAATGGTTTATTTCGGCCCTTTCTGACAAGTAGATTGTCAAAGCATACGGTTGTTTTCTTTACTGACAACACAACCTCTCTCCTGCAGGTTGACATCAGAGAAAACACTTTAAACTTTCAAGTGTCCAATCTGTATCCACGTTCCAGTTGCAGAAAATAATATTTGTGAAGAATTCCCTAAAGCATGTGTAGTACACCCATTCCTCTGAGCCATCAAAATGTTATCTTTGTATCAAGTCAAACCATCAGAGAAAATTGATTCAGCTTCTGCTAGTTGTGTCTGATGTTTTGACATTAACCTGCAAGGAGGGAGATCATTTTTAAGAGGCCATAAAAAATTTTTGTTTGGGAGCCTTTTACAGACATGTTGTCAAAGGCTGTCACAGAGTATTTTCTTGAGGATTACACAGAAGTTTGTCTCCATTCTCAGTTCTAGGAATTTGATTTTATCTTATGTACACAGTGAATGAGGTCTCTTTGCATGCAATGCCAGGAAGCTCAATGTTAAGTTGGTGGCCCACCTTTAATACATGTACAGGACCTTGATGTTTTGTGTGCTGACCTTTGACCTCACCTCTGGCTTTATTATAGTTTTCCTGCTCTTTGCTACTTTATTTTAATCTGGCTACTCTTATTTTTTCTATTTGCTCAGATTTCCTCACTTAATTTTTCACTCTATTGTGCTTAATATATTTTAGTAAGCTGCCACAAATCCTTTGGAGAGAAAGGCAGACAAAAATATATTGTGATTTTTATTACTCCAAGGATCCATGTAGATCAAAATGATGTTACATTCAAGTTACATCGTGCAATAACCAAGGGTGGCTAAAAAGAAATTCCATTTTTTACCTCCCATTTTTGAAAACTTTGAAGTAAATTCACATATGTAGTATAAAGCACCATTTACTAAAATTCCATTTCCTCATCGATCCACTTTTCTTAGCTTCCTCTGGTATTTTTTTCTTCCCACATTCCATAAGACTCATCCAACACTCCATTTCCAGCAGCTGTTTTCTCCCTCTTCCTACTGTCCTTGTTCCATTTATTTATTATGTGACCTCTCTTCATCAAGCAAGATTCCCTCCCTTTTTGAAGAAGAGGAGAAATGAGAAAATGTGGCTGGCTACTAGAGGATTTCTTTTGGGTGGGGGAAGAAGAAAGTAAGTAAAATTACTAATCCTAGATTAATAATTTATCTCATTACATATAAATAATTGCTTCCTGTTTTTTAAAAATTTTATCAGTCACTAAAGCTTTATTAGGTTTTACTTAATAAGGTCTCATACCAAAAACTCAGTACCTCTGGACACATGAGACCCTGAGTACTTAGGTAGGAGAGAGAGGAAAGAAGAAAAGATACGATATACAGGGAAAAAAAAAAAAAATGAGACTATACTGAGAAATAATCCCAAAGTAGGAAAATGCCATGTACAAGAAAACGTTTTTGGCATTCTTGCCTTTTGAAATTAGAATAATCTAAATGCCCAATATTAGAGAAATGATTATGCAAACTACAATCTATTCATGAAATGGCATATTATTCATCAATTGTTTATTTTGAAGAATGTATTGCAGCAAAGAAAAAAAGCGTATGTAATAAGTGAAGAAAAGTAAATTATATTATGCTGTAATACAAAATTGTGTAATTGTACTTACCAATTTGTGCCACCATTAGACAGAGGGAAGAGTAGGGGTGGGATGGGGTTGGAAAGTCGGGACAAGATAGAACCCTGACATTCATGGAATGTTCCAGGAAGGGGTGCTGTAGGTGCTAGAGTGGAGAGCTAATGCATGGGGGTTTTTAGAAAGATTTCTCCAGACCACAATTAGGATGGAAAGAAGTTTACTTACTTTTTCCTAGGTGGAAAAAGAGCCAACACAAAAGAGGAAGAGTGTGTTGGCATAGAAGGCTGGTTACTCAGACCTTTTATTTAGGAATTATAAAAAAAATGGGGGTGAAAGATGATTTATGGCTATAGCCAAATTAACAGGGTACTATGAACTTCTCTCCTTAGCAGAAGTGGCTGTCAGGGATCTTGTAGGAGATCTTGCCCTTGAGATAGGATTTGGGGCAGGATCTGAAGCCTGAAGTTTGTCGCCCAGGAGCTTCTCAGGAACTTGTGGAGGCTATAAAAGCAGATTCCAAAAGAGGCAGTCTCAGTCCACGGGTCTGTCGATCATAAAAGAAAAAATTTATGTTTCCTTTCTGACTGTTGGGCTCCTTTTAGATGTGAAAACAGAGCTCTGCAGAGTGCCTGTCAGCTAAAGAGAGAGAGAAGAGAGAGCAGAGAGCTTATTTTCTTTTCCTGTTACTTTGCTAGCAAGTCCAGCCATCCTTTCAGTAGGGGTGAGGGGAAACTTGCCCCTTCCCCCAAAAGTTCGCTGAAAGATCAACTCACAATTAAGGCAGATTAATAAGAGAAAGGTTTATTTATCAATACCATGTGCATGGGGAGAATCACAAGAGTGATTACCAAATATCCCAGTGAAGTTCAGATGTGTTTATACACACCTTTTGCAGGGTAAGGGGGAAAATAAGGAGTATAGGTAATTTTGTTTAAGGGCAATGAAAGATTGTTAGGGAGGATGAATAGATGGGGAAAACAGATTGACTTGTAAATTAACCTGAGAGATGGGTATTATGTTATAAATGATTTGGGCCAGATCTGGTTACATTCTTGATGTTCTTTCCTGCAATACATTGAGAAATCAGGGAGAGGAAGGGAAGTCAATTGCCCCTTTTGATCTTTTGATCAGGTCACTATGGTTTAGGCAGATAGAGGGAAAGCCCCTTCTGAGACTTTTTTTACTCTCAAATGGCCTTTAATTCAAAGTGTTCTTTATATAAATATATATATGTTCATATTTTTGGGTGAAATTTCCTGAGCTCCTTAATTCCCCATCTGGAACTTCCCCAGAAGTTTTACATATTAAAATTCAAGTGGGTAGTTGCAGAGAGAGAGATCAGGTTAATAGTAAAATAACAAGAGATTTGAAACGGGAGACAAGAACATAGATTAAAATGAGAATAAATAAGTAGAAAAGAACAGATCTAAGTATATTTTCCCATGCCCCATTTAACCAGTCTCCTATTTTTGGGACTTGGTCATTATTAATTTGATGGAAAATATTTATCTTGTCTTTTAAGAGGTTTAGCTCATAGTCTTTATTTGTCCTGTGTGGTTTTATGTAGAAACTATATATATATATATATTTGTTTTGTTTTGTTTTGTTTTTTGTCAATAATCACTCAAGTTTCTCCCTGTAGGGCTGTCAAGGCATCTAGGATGTAGCAGGTTTTTTTATTTTTTATTTTTTTTCTTTTTTTTTTTTCATTAGGGATTATAATGAAGGATGTAGCAGTTTTTAAATATAATAAAGGTTAGGCTGTTGACTTTTAACTGAAGTGTTTTAAATGTTTGTGTAGTGATATTGAACTCTTGTTTTTATTACCATGGATAGATTTAAAACTGTCTTTTTAATTTTATGAGTTTTAAATGTCGGGCAAAGAGTCTTGAGCACCAGAAAGAACTTAGAATTGTGACATATAAATGGTTTTTTAATAATATCACATCTAGTATGTTTGTTTGGTATCACTTTATGAATGAAAGAGACCAAGTTTGCAATTTGGCTGGCACTTAGAGTGCAGTATCTGGTTGTAGAAGGTGTCAGATAACCAAGTCAACAGTGTCTCGACCATGTAGGTGGGAACCACTTGTGTATTTTATTGCCACACATAATAAAGACCAGTGTAATTCATAGATAGTGTCAGGTTGGAACCTGTAACCTCCCAGTTTGGAGTTTGTTGTATCTTTTTTATTTTTTCCATTGGCATTTTCATATCTCTAGTGTCCATGTGTCCCTGCCAGTCTATGGGAATAACCCAGGTTATGAAATATTTGATATTAAAGGACTTTGGTCTAATTTTGACAGTTATAGGGCTTGGTTTTGTTACTTACCCAAGTCAGTCCAGACTTTTGTTCTGTCCATATGTAATCTTTAGTGTCCAGCAACTTAACAATGAGAGTAAGTGAATTACCCCAAGTTGTTCAGGTTTCGCTTGTGAGCCATTTGTAACATCTGGTGATTTGACAAGCGTTGACATTATGAGGGTTAGTGTCAATAGCCTCTAAGAATGTAAGAATGTCATCTGTGGAATTAAGCTGTAGAGTCTGATTTTAATATTGTCCTCGCATGTCACTAAGAAAAGATTTTGTATTGTTGCTGCCCAACCAGGTTGATTTGCCCACTGCCCAAGAGGAAGCCAATACACTGAGACAGCAGGGTTTATGGCAGAGAAAGAGTTTATTCTGCATAGCACTAAGCAAGGAAACAGGAGAAATTTCTCAAATCTGCCTCCCCAAGAATTTGGGAGACAGGGTTTTTACAGACAGTTTGGCATAGGCAATTGAGTCTACTAATTGGCTATGTTTGGGGGGAACCAAAGGGTTGTAGAAATTGTCTTCTTTGCTGACCAGGTTCTTGGGTGCGGTTGAGTCAGTTGAGTCAGACCAGTTGAGTCAGTTCCTTGGTATGGGCCACTGGTCTGGGAGGTCAGCTGTTCCACAGGAATTCCAAGACCAGGAAGATATCTCAGAAACTACCTCTAGGTTTCAATGTTATCTATGGAGAAAGCTAAGAATCGTTATGACCACCAGCTATGTGGCTCCAGAGTGGTAATTATAGAGAAGCAAACAGGGGGACTAATTATGATCATTATTTTTATCTAGGCCTGTACCTTATTTTTAGCCAAGCCCTTATCATAGTTCTTGCCTTGCACCCTGTTATTATTGTGTAAAGGGTGATTTCAGTATCATCTCTGTTTTTAATGTCAAGAGGAAAATTTCTTTCTAGTGACTTTACCTGAGTAAAAGATAGTTTTTGAACTTTTAGAGGTTTTTTTGTGTGTCTAGTTGACTCATTAACAGGAGAAGTAGCATGATATTTTTTTGTGGTTGTGGATGTCATATCTTGTTTTACATTTATTTTTCAGACTGGTTTTTACCAGGCACTCACATTAGTAGAAGCAAGATGAGTTTGGTTCCCTTTGTATGGTCTAGGTGTTGGCATAATCAGCAATTAGATTGATTAGTTAGTGTGGCCAGGGTTTGAAAGACCGGTGTAAACGGATGTCGGGTCTGTGTCTGACCTGCTGGAAAAACAGTAAGGGTTAGTGACAGTGAGGCATAGTTTGAAAGAGTCATAGTGGAATATTAAAGGGAGAGTGGGATGGGTTGAGGTGATCTCCACTCAGCTTCCAAAGTACAGTCCTTGAAGGGGGAGACTTAAAAGATGAAATGTTTACAAAGGACCATTTGGGAGTGTTTAAAAGACAAATAGGAATTTATAGCTGAAAATGTGGTTTTTTTGATCAGCAATCTTGGGGAAAAGCTGTCTATATCATGAAGATTTCTGTTTTAGGGGCCTGGGAACTGGCTCTGGAAATCCTTATTTTTAAGTACCCCTAGTCATTGTCCTCCACTTGTCTCAGTGAG
Source organism: Mirza zaza (assembly GCA_008750895.1). Taxonomy (NCBI): domain Eukaryota; kingdom Metazoa; phylum Chordata; class Mammalia; order Primates; family Cheirogaleidae; genus Mirza; species Mirza zaza. The sequence goes on from VSMD01045314.1 coordinate 56,638, forward strand.
TTTGGTGTGGCTCATGTGAATCAAGGAGGAGATTTTTTTTGTTTGTTTTTTATGGCAGCGTAGATAGTTAACAGTACATTATAAGGGCCTTCCCAGTGAGGTGACAGCACATATCTTTTTTAAAAAACTGATTTAGGCCCGGGCGTGGTGGCTCATACCTGTAATCCTAGCACTCTGGGAGGCCGAGGCGGGAGGATTGCTCAAGATCAGGAGTTCAAAACCAGCCTGAGCAAGAGCAAGACTCTGTCCCTACTAAAAAAAAATAGAAAGAAATTAACTGGACAAATATATATATATATATAATTAGATATATATATATATATAATTAGCCAGGCATGGTGGCACATGCCTCTAGTCCCAGCTACTCGGAGGCTGAGGCAGGAGGATCGCTTAGCCCAGGAGTTTGAGGTTGCTGTGAGCTAGGCTGATGCCATGGCACTCTAGCCTGGGCAATGGAGTGAGACTCTGTCTCAAACCAAACAAACAAAAAAACCCACTTTCATTTATACATGATTTCTTGGTCAAACGGTATGACAGGACCTGGCAGTTGGCAGGGGCGATGCTCTTTTCACCTGTTGATGATATGCTCTAAGCATATTAGTTAGCATCTGTAGGTAGCTAGTCATGCTATCAGATTGTTCACTTAAATCCCCACAGTGTTTAGTCAGTCTAGGAATAGGTTTATAGGTGTCAGTAGGCATGAGGTGACAGATACTATTTTGAAAGGGGTTAAACCATATCTCCTAATTGGAGAATTCCAGATTTTTGTAAGGGCCAAGGGTAATAATACTTCTGGCCATTTAAGTCCAGTGTCTTGACAGACTTTTCACAAAGTTGGGTGTTTTCTTAGATTTTTTTATTTCACTTGTCCTGAGGGTTGGGGATGATATGGGGTATGAACTTTTAATAAGTCCCCAGAGTCTTCGTAAGTAAGTGGTTTAAAATGAGTCTCTTGATCTGATTCAATCCATAAAGGAATGTCAAAATGAGGAATAATCTCAGTCACTAATTTTTTTTTTTTGAGACAGAGTTTCACTTTATTGCCCAGGCTAGAGTGAGTGCCATGGCGTCAGCCTAGCTCACAGCAACCTCAAACTCCTGGGCTCAAGCAATCCTGCTGCCTTAGCCTCCCAAGTAGCTGGGACTACAGGCATGCACCGCCATGCTCGGCTAATTTTTTTTTTATATATATATATATTACTTGGCCAATTAATTTCTTTCTATTTATAGTAGAGATGGGGTCTCACTCTTGCTCAGGCTGGTCTCGAACTCCTGAGCTCAAACGATCCGCCCACCTCGGCCTCCCAGAGAGCTAGGATTACAGGCGTGAGCCACTGCGCCCGGCCACAGTCACTAATTTTTTACCACTGTTGTAGCACCGGCACATCTGGTCAAGTAGGGTTCAACCCATCTATTGAACATGCAACAATAACCAAGCAGTGAGAAAAGTCTAAAGCTAGAGGGAAATCTATATAGTCAATTTGGAGTGTCAAAAAGGGATAGTTCTGGGCCTTTGGGAACCAGTTTTCTCCAGAGATTTGGTGAGATTTACGATGTACTGGGAAATAATTGTGTAGATCTCAAGGCAATACCAATTACATATATTTAACATATATATATATTTTTTTAATTATCCCCTGTTTGTACATATATCCCATGTGATGGGAGATAAGTGTAAGTCAAAAAGTTTAAAAGAAAAGAGGCCACAGGGAGTCTGTTTGGCCCAATATATAATTTATCTGATATTATAGGTCTATTGGCAATAGGAGTGTCAGTAGAAATTAAGAAATGAGATTTTCAAATTGTGTTAACCATATGGCAGATTCCAAAGGCATATTTGAAGTCTGTGTAAACAGTGGCAGCTTTTCCTTATGTCAATGTATAAGCTGTAGTGGGGGCTATGACAAAATTGACTTGTGGTATTTTGGGATGAGTATTTGAGTGCCCTGAGATGTTTTATGTCCTAAGTAAGTGACTGTTGTCTGTGTCCCTGGAGTCTAGACCTAGAGACTTTATGGCCTCATTTAGCTAGAGTCCTTAAATGAATGAGAGAGTACAGTGATTACCCTGTTTACAGAGTGAAAGATCATTAACATACTAAATAAGTACTGAACAAGAGTAGATCTCTGGGTAAAGGTTATAGAGTCTAAATCTGTTTAGAGAATTTGAGAGAATATTGAAGGAGACTTACAGTATCTCTGAGATATTTAGGGCCATGTTAACTATCTCTCTCTGAAGGTGACTATAAAGAGAAATTGTGAATTAGGGTGTAACAGAATGAAAAAGAAAGTGGAGTAGAGATCAATTGTTGTCTTTTTAAGTCACATGAACCATTTGAATTAGTTTTTATCTTTTTGATAAAGTATTTTATGTAAGCACTTGTTTATTTTTTAAAGCTAATTAATTAGAGTTCTTTTATACATTGTGGTGGTAAAATAGTACATGTAAATGACATATATAGACACAGATATATAGACATAGAGACAGAAGCAGTTTTGACAGCTCTTATAAAGAATTTTTATTTGCTGGCTCTTAAATATTTTTTTCTCTTAGACTATCAATCTTTTAATTATTTATGTTATTGTTTTAAGCAATTACTAGCTAGGCAACAATTTTGTCTTTAGTAAGATTTTGTCATTTCTGTGTTTGTTGCTTGTAGGGCCTAATACTTACACAAGTATAGGTACAAATTCTCAGAAAGCAGAGTATTCAGTTTTTTAGAAATTAAGGATCCTATTATTACCTTTAATCTCGGCTTTGGTTTTCAGATCTCTATGATCAACTTGGGCAGTATTTTTTTTTTCTTTTTTAACCCAAGAACACGAAAAAAGGAACAAAGGGCTAGAACACAGAAATCTCTGTGAAATCCTGAAAAGTGGAGTTTGCAAACCCTATAGTATTGTCATTTTACTGTCAGTTCATGGCTGACCCAGTCAGACATTTGAGGCCTCTAAATGGATCTAAGCTAATTAATTATCAGATCCAATCTGATCCCAGACCTAGTTCAGTTTTTGTCACAACTTTTGAACCCAGTTAGGATTAAAAATTTACTTAAACTCAGAAAGCTCAAAACACAAATCTATGGCACTTTGGAATCTGAGTGCGAACTTACCCACAAGTCTCAAGTTGCAATGAGAGAGCAAAGAACAGGTCTAGTTGGTGCCTCACTTGAACTCTCTATGCTCCCGGGGGTCTCTGGGAGCTCTCTCTCAGAACCCACTTTTGATAAAAATGAAATTTAACAGTTTAATTGAGCAAAGAGCAATTTACAATTTGGGCAGCTGAACTAGAACAGGCTCAGAGAGACTCTAGTGCTAAGAAGATTCATGGACAGAAAAGAGAAAGTTACATACAGAAAGTAGAAACAGCTGGATTGGTTACAGTTCAGCATTTGCCTTACTTAAATGTATTAATAGTTTGGGCCGCCTTTGATTGGCCAAAACTCTATGATTGGCAAAGAGGAGGGAGGAGAAAGGAGTGAAGATGAATGGAGCAAACTTTAGCAAGACAAACAGCTGACATTTTGCTTTTGGACTTTTAAACTTTTAAACTAGTTTCCTTTTAAGTGAAACCAGTAAGACTTAACCAAAGTTACTACTTAATCAAGGAAGTAAGAAGTGTCTTTAAGGAGGTGAAGAACAGTGTTTACGAGATCTAGAAAAGCCACTGAAAAACAGCTCAAAGGAAAAAGAGCCTCAAATAGCCATAAATGAGTTATAAACCACAATTTTATCCAGTCTTATTTTCTAGGGCCCCAGATTTTCAGCTGACCACTTATGTATAAATATCTAAAAGCCCCATATGTCTCTACAGAATACACGAAAGCAAAAGCCGTGCACAGAAAGGAAGAGAATCAATGAATTGCGAAAGTTATTGAAATATCAAAACCAGAACAGGCTCCTTCCCTGCGCGGGAATCAAACCTAAGCTGTTGAGGTGATAGCACAAAACCTCCACCATTAGGCTACAGGGTAAATTGTCCTCTGCTACTATTTCCACAGCAGTAGTACTTAAAGGACTTTTATTTTTGTTTTAGATCAGATATTTTCTCTTTAATTTTGTCAAGAGAATTTTTAAGGCTAGCCACATTATGTGTCTTTCTTTAATCTAATTTCTCTGTTAATACAAATAAGGCAATTGCTTCGAATAAGAGATCTCCAAAAGTTATTTTTAAGAAAATTTATAAGTCTTTCAATCTAGAGGATCCATCTTTTGGCCATTAATCTCAATGGTATGTTTATTCCCAAAAGCAACTCGATCCAATGCCTCTTCATAGAAATCCCAGGTGGTAATGGTTCAGGTTTAGCCTGGAGAGGGTAAAGAGAAGGCAGTTCCCAAGATTCCCACAAATTCACTCTTAGAAATAGACAAGCTATCAAAGAGGTAGGACATTTTAAGACAAAGACTTCCCCTGAGAGCCTGACATGTTTAGTACAGAGAATGCGTTGTTTAGAATCTTATGTGTCTCTGACTCCCTGTCTTTTCAGATTGGCTACCTGACATGTCCCCCACAACAAACATGCTCCCCGGATGGCGGAGATTGAGGAGAGAATTTCCACTCAGTCACAAGACAAGCTCAGGGACGTGAAACAGGATGAGAGGGAAACCTTATATGGTTTTTGTTTGGGGGGGACCTGCAATATTTGTCTTATAGACACCAATCTAGTCAGAACCCTGTTGTCCAGCTTTATAGAGGGGCTAGACCTGTGTTCTACCCTATGGTAACCCTCTTTATGACAAAAACGACACAGAAAGACAATCAACAAAAGAAAGAACAACAAATAATAACAACAACAACAATAAAAGCTTTTTGAGAAGAGATGGAAGCAAACAATATGAATATTCATACCACAAAGTACCAAAAAATATATCCATACCAGAGTTGCTCACGAGACTAGTCACTCACAAAATCTTTTCTCTCATTAATCTTAAATTTGGAATGGACAATGATCTTTTACTATCTGCTCCAGAGCCCAGAGAGAGGAAAATTGGAAGTCTGACTGGTAAGTAAGGTATCTTACCATGTTGCCGGCTGATCAAAGTTCCAATTTTCCTCACTGCAGCTTTCACAAGAGCAAGGAGGCTTTGAGATCCTGTCAGCTACGCCAAACTGTAGGGATGAGGGGAAACTTACCCTTTCCCTAGAAAATTTGCTGAAAGATCAACTCACAACTAAGGCAGATTAATAAGAGAAAGGTTTATTTACCATGTTCACAGGGAGAATCATAAGTGTGGTTACCCAATACCCTGATAAAGGTTCAGATAAAGTTACCCAATACCCTGATAAAGTTCAGATATGTTTATATATGCCTTCAAATGGCCTTTGATTTAAAATATTTTTTATACCAAAGAGTCATGATTTTGGGGTAAAATTTCCTGAGCTCCTTCCGTGCCTTCAAAGGAGACAGAAAAGATGACTCAAAGAAGCCATGAAAAAGCATGAACTCACAGCATGACATCACGGAAGCTGAGAGAAGATGGCACGACCAAGGCGTCACTTACTATCCATTACCACATTTATTAATAGTTCTCACAAAAGTCCTGGGTGGGAGATCCTGTTATACTCATTTTGCTGTGAGCAAACTAGGTTTCGAGAGGTTGAGTTAGCTGGACAAGATTCCAGAGCAAGGGTGAGACAGGATTTAAGCTGAGGTCTGCCTCTAGGCAAAGCACCTGCTCTTTGCTTCACACTGGGGTTCGTTGCCATGAGAGAAATATCTTCTGAATGTATATGAAGTCATGGTTCAGGTGAGATCAATCAGTTGTATTTTCCATTAAATGAAGACACTTCTGAAGCAAGGCCAGAGGTGCGGGAGGAGGGATGAGAGAATGGAGCCCCGGGTGAGGGATTAGTAAGGGGATTGCAAACTCCATTCCCTGCAGCTCAGCTCAGGTAAAAGGAGAGGTACAGTAGCAAATTGGAGGGAGCACACACTGTCAAAAGGGGGCAGGAGCGTAGGAATATGATCTGCCGTTGTCAGATATCCCAATTTGTTTAGAGAAGCCAAAAATCTGGATTTTAACTTTTTATGTGAAATTTTTAATTTTTGATGTTGGGAACTTACTAAAAACATGTTCAAACTCTTGCAGACTAAATAAATCGGTGGCATGGTTAGAGCCCAGTTTTAGACCCCTGGTTTGACATCTCTAATGATAGTTTGTCTTCAGGAAGCACACCCTCACCTGTGCTAATTATATGCAGAGTTAGTCCCCAGGCTAAGAGGAAATGCCCTGGGGCAGAAGCTAGGGAAGGGAGCAGGCCTGGCTTGGATAGAGGCCTTCTCTTTCTACCTTCCTTCCCCAGCTAGTTTCATTGGGCCCATCAGTCAACTTTCCATGATGAATGCTTTGTTGTGTCTGTTCCATGGAGTTAAAGGAGCATGGAGTATCTCTCATCACAGCCCCTTTTCTAGGAAAATAAATGGCCAACTCCCTGGAGTTGGGGTTTTTTTTTAATGCAATGACTTTCCTCTACGAGATTTATTGCAGCAGCTTTGTGAGAGATTTGTAGTAAGTAGTGTTCGGGCTGTAGGTCTTAAATCCTCAATGCCACAGTCATAACTCTCCAGGAAGGAAATGATAGAAGATCACAGTAGCTAATATTGCATTATGATGATACTGTCTCCCCAGAAATGATTGCAGTCTTGCTGCTGCTGTCTTACTTAGGAAACACCAGCTCTTCAAATGTGCTTGAGATATCTGTCCTGGTGGTGCTTTGTGAGGTCCAGGAGAACCTACGGACTGGGGAGAAGACAGCGAACATTTGTTGAGCATCTACCTACCATCCTCTTTTCACATCTGGGAAGACTGAGGCTTGAAGAAATTAGATAATTTCCCCAAGATCTCCAGCTATAAAACCTCTGATTCCAAAGCTGATCTTGTCGACTATGCCACCTGTAACATATTTCTATTTTAGATATATAAGAGAATAATGAATCAGAGTTGATAGGACAAATGTTGAAATAGTTTTATCATTTTATAAATGAATCTATTTCACATTTAGACTTAGTCTACAGTGTACAATAAACAACTTAAATGACACCATGAGGAAAAATCAAACCCAGGTTGTAAAATAAAGACAACTGTCCTGGTCTCTTCAAAAACTCAGCGTTGGCTGGTCGCCGTGGCTCACACCTGTAATCCTAGCACTCTGGGAGGCCAAGGCTGGCGGATCGCTCAAGGTCCGGAGTTCAAAACCAGCCTGAGCAAGAACGAGACCCTGTCTCTACTAAAAATAGAAAGAAATTAATTGGCCAACTAAAAATATACAGAAAAAATTAGTCAGGCATGGTGGCGCACCATGTCTCTGTCTCAAAAAAAAAAAAGTCAGTGTTTTGGGGAAAACATGTCAGGGTAGTATTTTAAATTAAAAGAGATTGAAAAGACAAACATCACTAGCTCTCTGGGAGGCTGAGGTGGGCGGATCATTTGAGCTCAGGAGTTCAAGACCAGCCTGAGCAAGAGCGAGACCCCATCTCTACTATAAATAGAAAGAAATTAATTGGCTAACTAAAATATATATAGAAAAAATTAGCCGGGCTTGGTGGCACATGCCTGTAGTCCCAGCTACTTGGGAGGCTGAGGCAGCAGGATTGCTTGAGCCCAGAAGATTGAGGTTGCTGTGAGCTAGGCTGACGCCACGGCACTCACTCTAGCCTGGGCAATAAAGTGAAACTCTGTCTCAAAAAAAAAAAAAAAAAAGTGATGTTTGAGTGGACTTTTTTTTTCCTTCCTAAATACAATTCTAGAGTATTTAATTTTTTTTACAATGAGCAGGTATAGCAGGAAAAGGAAAATTTTTTAAAAATAATTATTAGAAATTTTTAAATGATCCAATAAAATGATTAGGAAAAGCTGAATACAAAATTACAGAAGGAATATGATCTTAACTTCAGGAAGAAAATTAATACAGGAAAATGACGAAGAAAATGTCAAAATATTATGTATTGCTTCTGAGTGATGGCATGGTAGATGATTCTTGCCTTCTCCTTTTACACTTTATCTTCCTTTTTTTTTTTTTTTTTTTTTTTGAGATAGGGTCTCACTTTGTTGCCCAGGCTAGAGTGAGTGCCGTGGCGTCAGCCTAGCTCACAGCAACCTCAAATTCCTGGGCTCAAGCAATCCTCCTGCCTCAGCCTCCCGAGTAGCTGGGACTACAGGCATACGCCACCATACCCGGCTAATTTTTTCAATATATATTAGCTGGCCAATTAATTTCTTTCTATTTATAGTAGAGACAGGGTCTCGCTCTTGCTCAGGCTGGTTTCAAACTCCTGACCTCGAGTGATCTGCCCGCCTCGGCCTCCCAGAGTGCTAGGATTACAGGCGTGAGCCACCGTGCCCGGCCTCACTTTATCTTCCTAAGCTTTCAACAATGAACATATAAGTGAGCATATATTAGTTGGATAATCAGTAAAAATTTAAAGTAAAAATTTGTTAAAAATAGCTTTTTAAAGGAAAAGGATATTGTTACAGCCCCTATCCAATCCATATTACCCCTTTGAATCCCTTTATATCTGTCTGTCCCTCTGTCTATATGTCTCTCTCTCTCTCTCTCTCTCTCTCACACACACACACACACACACAGTAATTTGTAGCAACTAGTGTCCTCCACTATTAAACTCTACTGGGTCTTCCATTTCTGTTTCACACTTCCTGGCCACCTTCACTCACAAATCACTGAATCTTGTATGTCATTTGAATTCCATAGAGAGAAAGGAAGAGAAGGACAAAAGTACTGAGGCGTATATGATGTGCAAGGCTCCTGATACCATGAAAGGAATAAAATATCCCAGTCCTTACAATGGCCCACAAGGCAGACTTGATCTTCATCCTCCCCCCACCCCACCCCCACACACACCTCTCTGATCTTCTCTCTCCATCCTCTTACATTTCCTTCAGGTCCCTACTCAAATTTCATCTGATCAGGTACACCTAACTTCAGCTTTCACCAACTTCACCAACTTGACCAACTTGGTTTTGAAACCAAATTCAACTATATTTGACCATATTATTTTTGACTATACATTGGGGTCTAATCAAAATATGCTTTATTAAATCTGAATGAAATCATAAAAGTGAAAACTCTTGTGTGGTTGACTCCTAGGATGGCCTCCTGCTATTCACATCCTTACATAGTCCCCTCTCCCACTAAGTAGGCCTGACCTGTTAACCAACAAGACATCGCAGAAATGACAGAGTTTGGCTTCCAAGACCAGGTTATAAAGGACAAAAAGGCTTCCACCTTGCTCTCTTAGAGCACTTGTTCTGGGGGAGGCCAGCCACTGTGCCAAGAGGACATTGGAGGAGCCTTACAGAGAGACCCACGTGGTGAGGAACTGAGGCCCCCTGCCAACAGGCAGCATTACCTTGCCAGTCACGTGTGTAAGCTACCTGGGAAGGAAATTGTCCAGTCCTAGTCAAATCTTCATGGGACTGCAGTCCTGGTCAACATTTTGACTGTAATTTCATGAGTATCCTTGAGCCAGTACTACCCAGCTAAACTGCTCCCAAATTCTTGACCTACAAAAAGTAGGACGGATAATAGATGCTTATTGTTGTTTAAGGCACTAAATTTTGGGGGTAATTTGTTACATAGCATTAATTAAAACACTTACTAGCAACTCTTAAGCCTTTTTAACTCATATAACTCTAATTCCTTTTGGTGATCCACTCGTCCACACAAATCTACACAAACTCAGACAAACAAGTTGACCACTACCCCTGGAATTTTTCCAAAGTTCCATTCTATACTTTTTCTGGTCCACTCTTCCTTGCTTTTCCTACCTCCCTACGTCTCCAAGGCCCATCTGTCTCTAAGTCTTAATGAACGATACTCACTCAGTCCTATTACTCTCCTCGTACAACAGGTTTGGGGCCGATTTCAGCCTCCATCCTCTCCCCTGATTCTGTTACTCTCTATCTAGAACCTCGTCTTAAAGTCTCAGGAGGAAACAGTTCTCATTTTTCCTCCTAACTCCACATGGGGACCCAGACAATTTAGGCTGGCTGTACCTACACTGCCCTGCCTGGGGAGGGGAGGGAACAGTTTACATGAGCAGTTTATCTGAATGAATCTCCTGCAGCCTGCTGGGTGGGTCAGATTTTGCAACCCAAACTACTACTATGATAAACAGTGGCCCCATTTCCACAAAGAAATAACAATTCCCAGGTAGAGAGGGTCAGTCTTGCCCACTCGCCCTGCTTCATCACCGGTGTCCTTAGCAGCCCCTCAGCATCTTTCTGCCTCCATCAACTAGCTCAAATCCCATCCAGAAAATTCCCAGTATGCATAGTATGAACCAAAATCCTAAGCTACAGTATATATGGTGTGTACGTGTGTCTGTACATAGGTCGTGTGTGTCCATATGTCTCTCTGTGTGTATATATATGTTGTATGCATATATGTATGTGTGTTTTGTGCATATCTGTATGTGTGCTGTGTGCATCTAGTCATATGCATGTATGTGTTGCATGCATCTGTGTATATCCATATGTCGTATGTATTTATATATATGTCCTGTGTGCATGTGTGTTGTGTATATCCATATTATGTTGTATGTGTATTTATGTTTGTCTGTGTATTTGTCTGTATGTTGTGTGTCTGTCTCATGTGTGTGTATTTGCATGTATGTTGCATATGTCCATGTGGTGTGTGTCTATGTATATCAGGTAGAGTGTTTATGCATGTGTTCGGCTTCATTATCCTGTGATTTATACAATTTCCCTTTATAAAATCGCTTCTCACCCTTTTGGCTAAGATCAAGAGCAATTTCCCTTTATAAGAACACTATAAATACAACTGATTCTTAATTTTCATAAGTGGACCATGATGATGTAAGATGCTAGCATTAGGGAAAGTGAAGTGAAAGGCATACAAGAAATCTTTTGTGAATCTAAAATGTTTCAAGATAAAAAGTTTAAAAAAAAAAAAACAGCTTCTCAAATTAACAGGAAAGTCAATCTTCCCCTTTCTTAGGTCCAAAGCTTCCCATGGGCACTTAACTTTTGTCCCAAGGCGCCATCCCGACTGCAATTTCCTCTCCAGTGAAGTTGGAGTCAAGCCTGATGGCTTCACAACCACAGCCCAGATGGACAACTCTCTACCTTGCCAAACTGGCATTCCTATTTGCAAAACCTACAGTGTGATCACTAGCGATCCAGATCCCTTTCCAGACTTGTGTCCTAAAACATTTAAAAGAAGATAAAAATAAAAGAGAATTCTTAGAAAAAGACAGAAGCATAAATTGGAGGGCCGGTGGCTAATGTGGACAGAGCTGCATTTTTAAGGAACCAGGAGGCCGGGCATGGTGACTCACGCCTGTAATCCTAGTACTCTGGGAGGCTAAGGCCACCAGATCACTCAAGGTCAGGAGTTTGAGAACAGCCTGAGCAAGAGCGAGACGCCCATCTCTACTAAAAATAGAAAGAAATTATCTGGATAACTAAAAATATGTATAGAAAAAAAATTAGCCAGGCATGGTGGCACGTGCCTGTAGTCACAGTTACTTGGGAGGCTAAGGCTGAAGGATCGCTTGAGCCCAGGAGTTTGAGGTTGTTGAGAGCTAGGCTGATGCCACAGCACTCTAGCCCAGGCAACAGAGTGAGAGACTCTGTCTCAAAAAAAAAAAAAAGGAACTAGGGAAGGGGCTATGGGTCCTCTGCCTGACTTGGATTCTCCAGATTTAGGGTGGGCTAAGGGAAAGGTCCAGAGGAGGAGCAGAAAGCTGCCTGCTTGGCGGACTCCAGCCTTCGATATTCAGTCCTCTCTAGGACTGTGTGTGTTGCATAGGCTCCACATTTCACAGATGGCTATTTGGGCTTTAAATATTCTCCTTCCCCCCACCCCCCACAAATCAATTTAGACTTCTTTGGGCAGGAGCGGATCTGCCCTGCCCTGCTAGGCTGGAAACAAAATGCTCAGCTCCTGAGGGAGGGGGCCCTGCCCTCACTCTCGGCTCACTAAGCAACCTGTTGACGAGCTTATAATTACCAGAACTGTGTGCTACACAATGAATGTTCTTGGGGATTTTAATGATCGAAGTGAATGAACATGCTTCAACATTTGGAAACGTGCTTGAGAAGAATAATTGCTTTAAAGTGTTTCATAAATGGTTGCTAGGAGACCACATCAAGATAGGCCTTTTTTCTTACAACTTGAAGTTCAACTGGCAGGAAATTCTCCCATTCAAAATATAGATAAGCAAATAGAATAATTCAAAAAAGGGAGAATGAAAGACAGAAACCCACTGGCTATTAGAGAAAATCTTCCACCTGAAAGAAAATGGAGAACAAGAGACAAGACAATGTTGATAGCAGTTATGGATTTGCATCTCTGTTCTTACTAGTTATGTGTTCTTGGGCAATTCTTATGTCTTTTATTCTCAGTTTTCTCATCTTATTAATAGGGATATCTATAGCTAACTCATAGGATTAGAGATAACGAACATTGGATGTTCCCAGCACATAATGCTCAATATTTTATTTACTTGATAATGTATACGCACTGTTCCAAAAGGTTTTTCGGGGTTTTTTTCTTGAGACGGGGTCTCACTCTGTCGTCTGGGCTAGATAGAGTGCAATAGCATCATCATAGCTCACTGCAACCTCAAACAAGTGGGCTCAAGAGATCCTCCTGCCTCAGCCTCCTGAGTAGCTGGGATTATAGGCACGCACCACCACATCCAGCTAATTTATTGATTTTTATAGAGAAAGGGATCTCACTCTTGCTCAGGTTGGTCTCGAACTCCTGACCTCAAATGATCCTCAATGCCTTGGCTTTCCAGAGTGCTAGGATTATAGGTGTGAGCCACTGCGCCCAGCCTCCAAAAGGTTTTGAGATTGGTTACAAAATTATTTTCTGTCTTAATTTGTGTTCCCTCAAAAGCAGGCTTTGACACAGGAAATTGCATATTGGGAGGTGATCCCGGGGAACTCAAGTTAAATAGTGGAGAAGTAAGACTGGAAAGGGAGGAAAGTCAATAAAAGTTGCATCAATGAGCAGGAGAATCCACTCTGGATCAATCCTACCGGGAACCCTCTATAAAGGACCACGAAGAACACACCCCAGAGTTGCCTAGCTGAGAGATGAGGAAGCTGTGGTATTTGTCCATGGACGCTCATCTCTCAGGAGTGGAGGGTTGCCCCTGGGAGCCTTAAATCCCCAGCATCTCCACCATGCCCTGAGTGGACTGGTAATTTCTGGTGAAACAGGAGCAACCCCTACAGAAGAGAAGTAGGGAGACACAAGCACGTGAGTTGGGACCCTGCCAGTGTGCCCAGGAACTGTCCCATGGACCCAAAGGTGGACCAAAGGCATTTCAGATTCAACAAGGTAAAATTAGTTGATGAAGAAATTGAAGTCAAATAAAAACAAATACTCTGTAAATATTGCTGAATCTTAGAAAAAGGTTATTTTGTAAAAGGCTGGCTGTAATGACCAATAAACATTTCTTTTTCTTTTTTCTAGACTTCCAATAAAAAAAAAAAAAAATAGCCTGGAATTTGGGCAAGAAACACATACCCCTTCTGCTTAGAGCACATTGGCTAGAATGAGTCACGTGACTCTGCCTTCTCCGAGGAGGCTGGGAAATGTGGAAGAGCACACAGATGTGCAGTGAAGCGTGAACAACATTTTCATTACACTGATTTCTATAATAATTTTTTCTCTCCCAATTTTCCTCCTACATCTCCGACTCTTCCTTCAAGAGCAACTCTTTCTATGTCTACCTCCCAAATGATAGAATTTCTCATGGTTGTATCTTTCATCCTCTTGTCTTCTTCTGTATGTTCTCCCTATGAGACCACATCCACACTCGCATCTTCAAAGACCACCCACAGTCTTATTATGTCCACCCCACAGTCTCCATGTTAGAGATCTGGGTCTATAATTCTCATAATCCATCCAGTAGTAGCCTGGTAGGTCTCTCTTCTGGATGTTCCGTAGGCTATCGAAACTCACAGAACCAATAATCTCCTTTTCCCTCTCAAAACAAACTATGCTTCCTACTGTTTTTCCTAACTTTGTATCCAAGCAGTCCAAAACTCAGAAACCGGGGGGAGTGGGGGGGTCATCCTTAACACTTTCCTCTCCAACAATTCTTTCAACAAACTAATTAATCGCTTTATAAATATCTCTTGATTTTTTTTTTTTTTTTTTTTTTTGGGACAGAGTCTCACTCTGTTGCCCAGGCTAGAGTGAGTGCCGTGGCATCAGCCCAGCTCTCAGCAACCTCAAACTCCTGGGCTCAAGCAATCCTGCTGCCTCAGCCTCCCCAGTAGCTGGGACTACAGGCATGCGCCACCATGCCCGGCTAATTTTTTGTATATATATTTTTAGTTGGTCGATTAATTTCTTTCTATTTTTAGTAGAGACGGTGTCTCGCTCAGGCTGGTTTCAAACTCCAGACCTTGAGCAATCCACCTGCCTCGGCCTCCCAGAGTGCTAGGATTACAGGTGTGAGCCACCACGCCCGGCCAATATCTCTATATTTTGTCCCTTCTCTCAATCCCTATTGCCATTATATTTTCCTTCAGGCTTTCACTATTTCCATCCACATTGCTGTATTAACCTCCTCAGTCATCTCTCTGTCTTATACCACCCTCCAATTGTTCAGTCCTGAGTACATTTAAAAAAAATCCACTTCAGGTTAAGGGGAGGGTGGCGTGGCTCATACCTATAATCCTAGCACTGTGAGAGGTTGAGGCAGGAGGATTTCTTGAGGCCCGGAGTTCCAGAGCCAAAGCAAGACCAAGACCCCGTCTCTATAAAAAGTAGAAAAATTAGCCAGTCATGGTAGCATGTGCCTGTACCAGCTACTTGGGAGGCTAAGGCAGACAGATCGCTTGAGCCCAGGTGTTTGAGGTTACAGTGAGCTATGATAACATGACTTCACTCTAGTCTGGGTGACAAAGTGAGACTCTGTCTTAAAAAAAAAATCCATTGAATACCTACTACCTACTATGTCTCCTAGCAGTATACTATTTGCTAGTCATACAGAGATGAAGTTATAACTTTTCCCTCAAGGTGCTCGCAACATGGTGAAGGTGGAGAACAATAACAATAGCAACACAGACAGGTCAATACTTTCAGAGCACAGAAGAGGGGCACATGAACCAGGGAGATCTTGATAAAAGGCAAGTTCGGTCATGCTTTTCACCAGCTTTAAATTCTTCCATGGTTCCCTAGTACCCTCAGATGAAGTTCAGACTCCTCAAATGACAAGCACAGACATTTTGATCTTTGGGAGCCTCATCTCCTACCTCGGTTCCCCTGTACTCTCATGCCTCTGCCCCTTCACACAGGCTCATCCCTCTGCCCAGAAATACCTTTCTTCACACATCTTCCTAACTCTTCCTCATCTGTCAGAGCTCATACATAGCAAGAATCACTTCCTTGTACAAGACTTTCCTAACCTGCCAGCTTCTTCTGATCTTCCTACTGCCATAATTTTATTACTGTATTCTAACATTCTCTCTCTTTCCCAGAGCAAGGCAGTGGGCAGCGTCTTAATCCCTTTGGAATCTCCAGCACTGGGTCAGGTACATCCCAGAGTTGAGCAAATTGTTCAACCATTTGATCCTCTGCCTCACTCAAATCCCACAGCACATGCAAACACCCTGAATGGTGATTGTTTGCATGGACTTTGAACAATCCCTGATGCCTTGTCCTCCAGCCTTTATAAACTGTTCATTTCCATTGTCTAACCATCCTCTGATTCGTGGCTGCCCAAGCCCTGGGCACTGTGCCCATTTCTGCAAGCCTGCTGGTCCCCTCAGCCTGCCTGTCATGTCACAGAGTGATAGTATAGTCCTTCTTTTACCTACTTCCACCCAGTGCTCCTTCTCTATCACGATGTGGGATGGGTGAGTGTGAGTGTGTGTGTGTGTGTGTGTGAGAGAGAGAGAAAGAGAGAGAGAGCATGCCAAAGTACCAGATTGCCAGACTGACTTATGCAAAAAAAAAAAAAAAACTTCCAGCAGTAATGCTCAGCTTCAGTCCAGATATCAAACTGAACCTCTTCACCAATCTCCACAGATAATCATGCATGCTAAACATTTCATTAATTTAGTATATTTTCCCAATGATTCGTGCATTGCCACAAAGGGTCCCTTGTGCAGCATGCACCTTTCTGCTGTTGTGTTGTGGTTGTGTGGTTGCTCTCCGTCTCCCTGCCTCTCATCTCTCTGCCCTCCCCCACACACACCCCGCACTCTCTCAGGAGCAATATAATTCCTCTCTTTGTGTCATGCAAAGCAATTTAGCAAATACCATTTCTTGATGGAGAAGGCCCTTGAGACTTCACCTTCCACCCCAAATGTCACTTCAAAGTATTTCTTCTAATCACATAAAGAGCTCTCCCTCAGAGGGTTCTGGTCACCAACATTTTTTCCACCTCATTACTTGCAAGTCCTCACAGTTTGCCATTTGGCTGTGGATAAAGCTCGTCCCTCAGGCCCCAAACAAGACGAGATGACAATTAGTAGAGCACAGGGCTTACTCACAGGAAGCCACCCTTGTGCAAGGAGCCTGTGCAAGTCATCCCACTGAGTCACCACCGTGCCCAGAGCAGGGTCCAGCACACGGTGGGTATGCGATACTGTTAGCGGAATACAGTGTAGTTTGAGTGATTAACCAGCATCTCTTATGAGACAGGGAAAAGAGGATACACAACACCTGGAGAAAGGCGGGGTCTAGGAGGAGCAGAGGAAAGGCAAGGTGTGGGTGAAGAGAGACCAGCCCCTTGGATAGAGATGGTTTTCTAGTCCTAGGAAATATGCCCATTTCTTTGCACTTAGCCCATTCGGTCATGACATATTTCCTTTGTATCCTTGTGCTATGGTTTGGATGTTTTTGTCCCTACTAAAAAATAATGTGTTAAAAGTTAATCGCAGATGTGGTGGTGTTGAGAGGTGCAGCATTTGGGAGGTGATTGGGTCATGAGGGCTCTGACCTCATGCACGGGATTAGTGCCTTTATAAAAGAAGCCTGAGGGAGTTCGCTTGCCCATTCCACCAGCCGAGGACACAGCAAGAAGGTGCCATCTATGAAGCAGAATATCCACATTAGACACTGACCTGCTGGCATCTTGATCTTAGACTTCCCAGCCTCCAGAACTGTGAGCAATAAATTTCTGTTGTTTATAAATTATCCTGTCTAAGGTATTTTGTTATAGCAGCTCAGAGTAAGACACCTTATTTTTTATTTCATTGTTTTTGGAAATGTAAGCATTTGGGAGCTATTTTATGGAAACTAAGATGTTCTGAACTGACCCAAGCTAATGTGGCCACTCAGCAACTGCTAGTTTTTGGGTAAATATCAGTAGATTCTAGTAGTTATAGGTGGGTTGGTAGCAGGTGTGGTGACTCATGCCTGTAACCCTAGCACTCTGGAAGGCTGAGGTAGGAGGATCCTTTGAGGTCAGGAGTTTGAGACCAGCTTGAGCAAGAGTAAGACCTTGTCTCTACGAAAGATAGAAAAATTAGCCAGACATGATAGAGCATGCCTATAGTCCCAGCTACTAGGGAGGCTGAGGTAGGAGGATCAGTTGAGCCCAGGAGTTTCAAGTTGCAGTGAGCTATGATGATGATAATGGTGACACTGCACTCTAGCCTAGGAAACAGAGGGAGATTCTGTCTCAAAAAAAACCCCAATATTTCCAATGTTCCTTATATTAATTAAAAACCCTCAGGGGAGATTTTGATAAGAATTCTTAAGTGCTATGTAGCCATCTTTGGAGTGTTAATTCCTGATGAGAGAACTTCAAAAGCTAACTACCTGTCCCAGGGTATATATTAGAATTCACTTGAACATAGATATTATATCATGTTTTTAAAGTATTTACAAATACAATGTAACATTTAAAAAATTCTATTCCATAATGGGACCGAAACTGTAGAGTTATAAAGAGAAAGTAAAAGTCCCCCTTTGGTAGCAGCAGTGGCAAGAATCCAAGTGGGAGAACCTAAGGGGAAAGGAGTTATTACACAGGTGGGGCTGGGGACTGGCACCAGGACAACTGATAATCCAGAACTTTCCTCTGCTTAAACATGGAATGACTTGGGTTTGGAGACTGTTCTATTATCACTGGACTCACAGGAACTAATTTCAGCCCTCCTTTTATAACTCCCCATTTTAGAAGGGGCCATTTATTCTCCTGCTATCACACAAATGTAAAAATTAGGAACACATTCAATTGCACCTGTACTTACCCACTTGCAGCCACAATTAGCCATAAGCACCCTCCAAAAATGGCAAAAGCTGTTAAGCATGCCTGCAATTAAGTAATTGTGGGCATCATTAGTTGCATCGTTAGTCACATGAGTAAGTTTTACGGTCACCATGGCTACCTCCTGATACCAAATTACCCACCCAATATGGGAGCACTAGAGCTGCAAACTGACCCCCCTTCCTTCTCCAATTCTGTGAAAATTGTGTACTTTTTCCCAATTATTTTAAACAAGTGAATGGGGAATGTTTGCAAATATAAACTATTTCTGCCAAACCAAAAAGAAATGGTCACCCTGTGTGCTATTTGTTCCTTTTTTTTGTTGTTGTTGTTATTTTACATACAACAAAGCAAAGCAAGTTATCTTTTCTTCTGGTAGAATAATTCACCTGTGATATATAGCTAACGATATAATCTTTCATTTGTATATTCTGTCCAATAAAGAAGATTTATTTCACACCATAGTCATTTCCCATTTGAATATCTGCTACAAATTTTTAACTGGAGAGCTTTACTTCCTGTTAGGATTGAAATGTTTAGATCTTTTCCCAGAAGCCTTTAATCTGGAAGGGAATGGGCCCAGAGACCTAGGAAGATAATTTCTGCTTGGAGAATGATGATCTGGGGAAATGTCATTGAAGAATGTGTTCTTAATGAATCACCAACCTCAGAATGAAACATCATGTTCTTCTAAATCCCAAGAAATGTATTGTCCTATAATAGATCAGAGTAGGGTACAGAAATTTGTACTTTATGTTTATTTATATAATATGTTCAAGGAGCTTGATATGACAACAGATTAATCACTGCTTACTAAGTAGCTTGTTTCAGATTTGCTCATTCTGGAGATGAGTAGCTATACCCTATCAATCCCATTTGAGCGTTTAGAAAGTGTGGAATAGATAGGTGATGAATAGCTTGTAGTCTCTCAACTGTCTACTGGCCTCGTTTGCCATTTGGAGAGAAGATTCTATCAAACTTTCTGACCCTAGTAATCTTAGACAAAAAAAGGAAATCTATCTCTAAGGCAGTATTGTCAAGTAGAACTTTCTGCAATGATGGAAATGTTCTATATCTGTGTTGTTCGATATGGTAGTCACTACCCACATGTGGCTAGTGTGTGCTTAGACCAGGATTAGTATGGCTGAGGAACTAAATGTTTAATTTTATTTAATTTTAATTAATTTAAATAGATAACCACACAAGGCTAGCAGCTACTGCATTGTACAATGAAGCTCTAAAACATATGGCTGCAGCAAGAAAAAGGGGCCAACAGAGGCTCCCAATATGATCAAAAGTGTGATAAATGGATGGCAAAGTATTTGAATCCAAAATCACAGGCTGTGGTCTTGGCTTCACCACTTACTAGCTATATGCTCTTGGCTAAAACACTTCCCAAGTTGCATTTAAATATATCACATGCTGGTGGTAGGATGGAGATTGGAAAGAAATTGCAAAAGATCACAGAGAACCAGAGAACGAGCTTGTCTTCCTTATGCCTGGGTGTCAATGCTCTGTACTAAAAAAAACTGTTCAGGGGAAAACACTAAAGGTCTTCACCATCATATGCGATATTCCTTATACAATAGACCAGAGTTAGTATTTTCCACCAGCTGAATCTGAGATATTGGTATCCTTTAACAATAGTGCTAAGAATAGACAGTAGTAGTTTGAGAACAGAAAAACAGTTCAGAGCAGTCTGAGCTATGTGAGGTATGCAAAATTTACTATGCCCAGAGAGACAGGAGTATGGGACTTTGGTCAGTCCCTTTCCCACCCCCCATGCCTAAGGGCCATTGTTTAAAGGCATTTTGTTCCTGGCTAGCTGCCTCACCCATTATCTTCAAGATCCTGGAATTTGCTATGCAAAGAACAATATATAGTCAATCAATAGCTTATGTTATTTTAATGTAAATTCTTGGTAAACAACTTAAGAACAGACTTTTCTTTTTAAAAAATCTACTTGTAACTGCTGCTAAATGGTGCGTATATTCTGGGCAACTGGAATCTATGCTCTCATGTTGCAATCCTCAAGTTTGGTCCACATAAACTCCTTACTTATATTAAGTTTGGCTCAGTTTTTGCCTGTAGGTCGACAAGTTTTTCATAGATTGAATTTCCACTTGATTGAATGACTTGAGTGGCACAAGTTCCAAAGGTCATTCACTCATGCTGATAATGCTGCTTAGAAACCCCACCTACATTCTGGTTTGCTTTCTTTATTCCTGCTATTCCAGGGGGAAAGCAAGAATTGGGCAGTAGAGTAGCTATTATTTGTTTATTCATTCAACAATTATGACACTACTAGGTATCAGGAATGGTAGTTGGTACTGCAGGAGTCCATCTAGAAAGCCAGATACAGGAGTGTTATGGATAGACAAAGCACTGGGCTTCAAGTCAGAAGACCTGAGTTGAAGTTATGACTTTGCCAGTAATTATCACTGTGATTTGGAGACAAAGGCCTCATTTGGAAGATTTCTAAAATTCCCTTGAGCTGGAAAAATCTGATTCCATGGAAGGTTAGGTCTCCATTACCATGACTAAGGCCAACTGCCTGACCTTTGAGAACTAACTGGTGAGCAGAAAAACATGCCTTCACCCTCAGAATTCAACATGCCTACCTCCTCTGGGATTCAAGCTGAGAGGATCATATTAAAAATAGACACAAAAGGAGCTTTACATGAACTCCAAAGTTGTTTTTCTCCTTGAGACCAGCATAGTAGAAAAGAATCTCCAGGATCTTGGGCATACCCCTACTGCAGGGTGAGGTTCAGAGAAAAGAGGGTCTTCCAGTTTGAGCAGGAATTTACCAGCTGAAGGGGTCTGGGGAAGGGCATTCCTGAGGCCTTTGATAGGCTTGAGGCAAGGCAGAACTGCAGCTGGGATGCTGACAGCAGTGGTGTTGGGAGGAGTGGGGATAAGTTTTCCCCAGTTTGAACATCTTGATCACCTCTCTGGATTATTGCAACAGCTACCTTTCTGATCTCCTTACATTCACAATAGGGATGTGTCCAATACTTTCTAAAAGTGCAGCTAGAGTGATATTTTAAACATGCTAATCTGACTGTGCCATTCACTGATTAAAACCTTTCAGTGACTTTCAGTCCTCTTAGCCTAAAGCAAATACACAGACACACACACAATTCCAGTCTTTGTAAAATTTACAATATATAAGTGTAACAGAGTAGTCACCCCACCTCCCATAGATGTGGAAGGGAAATATTGACAGTGGGGAATGTAAGGTTTTTCGTTGGTGTTGAAAAGAAAAGACAGACACAGAGAAAGAGTGGGGGCCAAACCACGTGGCTTTATTACACACTCGTGGACGAGGTTCTGGGGCCCCAAGAGAGGGGGGCCCCGAAAGTCGCCACAGTTTGAAGGGGCTGAGGCCTTTTATACCCTTTGGGCGGGGCTAGGGACTTGTGGCGGGAAGAGCTGGGGATTCTAGGAGGGGCTGGAGGTATCTGTGGAATCCAAGAGCCAAAACGTTCTTATCCAGGTGGACATCTGGGTGTGGATCCTCTCAGTGGGGCCTGGCAGTTTTGTCCTTGGCGGGTCTGGTCTCATGAGCCTTTTCTTTTTTGATCTGGGGAAGGGAGGGGGCCCCCGCCACCAGCCTTACAGGAAATATGTAACAGAGGGAATGGCCTCAAAAAAATGGCAAAAATATTTTCTGTCTCTTTAAAACATCCTCCACTCCTTTTTGAGAATGAAAACCTGTATCCCTGCCTGGAGGGGCAGGATAATGTCTTCTGTTCTTTGTGCTACAGGAGATGACTCAGCCAGACCTGGTGGAGGGAGGTCCTTGGTGGAGTTCACAGGATTGTCTTTAGCAGAGGTGGGATGCTTAGAATCATCAACTATGGTTGAACAGCAATTGCCTGAAACTGAGAATTCACCCTTTAAAAGCTCTGTATTTCTGCTTATTATTAGGGTGGTGGTATTTTAGATATGAGTCTCTATCCTCCTACTTCGCAGGCAAAGTGATAAACTTCTCTTTCCTTCTCCTCAAACCATTTATCCTCATTCTTCTAATGTGGCCTCCAGGACAAGTGCCAAGCTTTTGGTAACAGAAGCATTAATCAAATATACTAATTCATGTACAATTTCAAGAAGGAGCTGAAGAAAAGATGCATGGCAGTATGTAGTGTATCATCTATGCAAAGATCAGAGAAGGCTCCCCAGAAGAAGCAAAGTGTGAGCTAAGATGTCTACTGATGGCCATTGTTTCTGATGAAAAAACAGCTGTTAATCTTATTGGGGTGTCCTTGTATGTGATTAGTCATTTTTCTCTTGCTGCTTTCAGAATTTTCTCTTTGAAAATTTCTCTTTCAGTATTTTTACTATGATGTGTCTTGGCATGGATCTGTTTTCATTTGTCCTACTTGGAGGTCATTAAACTTTTTGGATTGTTTCTCTGAGGCTCTCTTTATTTTTATTCATTATTTTTTCTCTCCATTCTTCAGCCATATAATCTCTATTAATTCATCTTCAAGTTTACTGATTCTTTTTACTGCCAGTTCAAATCTACTGTTGAACCCTTCTAGTGAAATTCTAATTTCAGTAATTGTGCTTTTCAAATCCAGAACTTCAATTTTTCATTTTATTCTTTTATATAATTTCTAGTTCTTTACCGATATTCTCTATTTGATGACATATTGTCATTATACCTTCCTTTATTTCATTAATTGTGGTTTTCTTTAGTTCTTTGAATGTATTTATGCCTTCCTCGAACATTTTGTCCACCGAATCTGACATCTGGGCCAGCCTTTTCATGGTAATTTCTATTGTCTGTGTCATTTCTGTTTGTGGGTCACACTTCCCTATTTATTTGTATGTCTTTGTATAGATATTTTAGGTGATAGATTGCAGCAATTCTGGACATCGATTCCCTCCACACTACCCCTGGGCTTATTTTTATTATTGTTTGCTTATTTATTTATTTAGTGACTTGCCTATATTATTTTAGTAAAGTCTATTTCCCTCACAGTGTGAGGACAGGTGTTGCTGCTCAGAGGACATACACAGACTTGGAGATATGCAGTCACCATGGGATGACAATAGTTTTAGCAGGACTCTCTCTCTTTCCCAGATGTCTCTGTTAAGCTGTCTGCCTTTGTTAGACCCCACTAATTGCCAACTGATTACTTTATTTTTCTTTTGGACAGTGTGCTGCGACATAAATTACTCCACAGTATGATCCAATTAAATTTCACCCCCAAGATAGTTTCTGAGCCCAGTATTTGAAGTTTCTTGTGACCCCAAGAAGATTCTTCTTAGCTAGCTCTTTCTCTGGTTTTCTTTGGTAAACCAGCTGTCCTACAGTTTAGCTTCTTGCTCCCATGGAGCTACTATCTTCTCTTAACATGCTTACCACCAAAATCTTCATGTTTTTGAGAGAATTTTTAGACTTGAGCTTTCCCACATTCTGATTTAAATAAAGTCAGTTTCTTTGGGAAAAGCTTCAGAGCTCTCTGTTCTTGTGGACTGCCTCTTCCCCAGGGCAAAAATCTCTGAGCCACTGATTTGAATGATGGTGGGATAGGGACAGTAGCCTGCTTCTCTTGGACTGACATCCCTGCTTTATGAACAAGGTACAAGACAGGAGTGGTAGCCTCTGTTCTAGTCTTGCCTCTCCTGGCATAAAACCTCACTCTACAAGCAAGCTGGAGCAAGGACTATAGGGACCTGCCATGCTTAGGATAGAGCATCTATCTATGAATGGAAGCTGGGTGAAGGAAGGGAGCCATTAACTACTCAGCCATGCTTACCATGTATTTAACCTCTGCAATTCAGAGCCAGGGGATGAGAAATGCTAGTGGCCTGCCCTTTCTAGGGTGGTACTATATCCTTTGACTGGGAGCAGATGGGAGAGGAGTTCTATTTTCCTGGTGATATTTGACCATACTGGAGCTTGTATTATCAAGCTCAAATAGGAAGGAAGGAGGGAGAGGGTGGGTTGTGCCAAAGACTCACTGTTCTTACCAAGATCTAATAGATTTTCTTTAATAGATGTTTCTTCATTTGTTATATGCCCTTAGGACAATTTCCAGGAATTTAAATGATTGGATTTTTTAAAAGTATAATGTTCACTAGTTATGGCTATTTCTCTGAGGAGTGGGTCCATAGAGCTCCTCACACTGCTGTTCCAGAAGAGGAACTCGTGAGAGGTCTAAGGAGGGATTTTAAGCATGATCAAAAAATCCTTCTGCCTGTTGGGTGCAGAATGGATCAAAGAGAGGTCAGAGTGTAAGCAGAACACCAGTAGAAGATAAATGGAGTTGTCAAAAAGTGAGATGATAGTGACCAAAGTGGTGGTATGAAGATGATGAATCAAAGAGAGGGATCACATATTTTATCATTATAATCCCAACACATAGCACATGGTAGGTACTTAATAAATATCTGTTGAATCAAAGAATGAATGATGGCTGTCCACTTTGAAATTAAATCTACACATGATCAAGCTTCTCATCACTGACTTCTCTTTTGCTCTAATACTGGATTATGGCAAGACTTGTTTTGTGAAAAGAGTTGAAAAGTTACAGTAGGAATTCTGTTATATCAGGAAGCCTCTGTGTAGGCTAAGACAAGTCATCTCATCTGAGCCAGGAAAGCTTTATAGAAGAGAAAACATTCCATCAGGCCTTAAAGGGTAATGCTAGTGATGCTATAGAGGAAAAAGGGGAAAATCTCAGACTCTACTAATTGTTTTTTTAGACAAAAGCAATGGTTTAATTAGCAGAGTCTCTGGAATATTTGCTGCATTTATAATTCCTGATAAATTTATCTTGATTCCTTCCTCAGTGCCCTTAAATGTAAATTAATGAGGTTGAGTGAGCTGATCTCTACAGATCCAGCTAACTCTAAAATTCTAAGAGTCTATGCACCCATAAATGGAAATCTGCAAGGAATAAATTATGAAAGAAACAACATGATCTTTCTACCAGATAGATGCCAAGCTTAAATTAGGACCAATACATTTTATTTGTATTATGTGTTGTTTCTTTTTTTTTTTTGAGACAGAGTCTCACTTTATTGCCCAGGCTAGAGTGAGTGCTGTGGCATCAGCCTAGCTCACAGCAACCTCAAACTCCTGGGCTCAAGCAATCCTGCTGCCTCAGCCTCCCGAGTAGCTGGGACTACAGTCATGCGCCACCATGCCCAGCTAATTTTTTCTATATATATTAGTTGGCCAATTAATTTCTTTCTATTTATTAGTAGAGATGGGATCTCGCTCTTGCTCAGGCTGGATGTGTTGTTTCCCTTTTACCTTTGAACTTCACACACATGAAACTGTAGTTTAGAAGAGAACAGAGAAAAATAGTTTTACTGAGCAACTAATCATTATTTTAGTCATTGGCAAAGATTTTAAAATTTCAGCAACATCTAAATGAGCAAACACTAGCCCAATCTCCTGCCCTCTTCCTGTATTTATTTTTATTTCTAAAACAATTTTCATTTTCAATTGCTTTTAAAAATATTTTGGCAGTCACTGTATTCTTTGAAAATCTTATGAAATATGTGAGCACCCTCTGACAAACACATAGAAAAATGCATACATATATCCATGCAACTTGAGGAGGTTTCCCAAACCTTAAAGGTCCAGGGTTCCAGAATAAGTTTATATTGTAATTCACAATTTACAAAGGGCATTTTTGTATCTTGTTTAACACATAACTCTGTAAGTAAAGCAATGTTAGCTTCACCTTATGAATGAAGAAATTGGAGCTCAGAAGATTTTACCATTTATCTTTTTCCAGGAAGGTAAGAGAAAGCACTGAGGTTGCTTTTTTCCCAGAGTGTTGATAGCCTCCCATGGCAAGGGGGTGGAAAATCAAATCCTATATCTTTCCCAAGACTGATTCCCTAAAGAGAGACTCTTTCACTCCAAAATAGATGAGACACTAAAGGGTTACACCTCGCCTCCACTCCAGGACTCTACAAGAAAATTGCCTTGTTGCTGAGCCTAAGAGAGGTAGAAAATGCTGAGACAAGTTAACACTCACTCAAATTTGCAGCCTACGTTCACATCACCGAATTTGAGTAGTCCAAAAAATTCCAGCTTCTGAATTTATTTTAAAATGGTTCTGGGCTGGGCACAGTGGCTCACGCCTGTAATCCTAGCACTCTGGGAGGCCGAGGCTGAAGGATTGCTTGAGGTGAGGAGTTCAAAACCAGCCTGAGCAAGAGTGAGACCTCATCTCTCCCAAAAATAGAAAAAAATTAGCCAGGCTTAGTGGCACATGCCTGTAGTCTGAGCTACTTGGGAAGCTAAGGCAGGAGAATCACTTGAGCCCAGGAATTTGAGAGCTTTTGCTTAGGCTGGTCTTGAACTCAACCTCAAGTGATCCTCCCTCCTCGGCCTCCCAGAGTGCTAGGATTATAGGTATGAGCCACTGCAGCCGGCCACTCAGTAACTTTAAATCTTCATTTTTGTAATGAGAAAACTGGGTCCTAAGTGAAGAGTCTTATTGAAGATAAGAGCTAACATATCCTTGCCTGGATATGCAGGAAGGTGTGATGGAAACTGCTAACCATGCCCAAAATTTCTGGAGAAAGTTAGCTGCACAGAAGAAATTTTTAAAAGATAGGAAGAAAATTGCTTCTGATTTGAAAAAGTTGGGCTTTGTAAATATTTCTTTAATTTCCTAATGAGAGAGAGGAGTTGTATATCCTTAAAACAAGCAGTTGAATAAGTAAATGAATGTCTTCTCCCTAGTAAAGTTCAAATCAAAGAATTGGTAGAGTAAAAGCCACTAACAGCTGAGGATTAAAGGACCTATGAGAGAACATAAAAAGACATTTAATTCTAGAGTAGGCCAGATATTGTTGGAAAGTATGAGCCGTATGGAACATTTTAATCAAACTTTGTACGTAACATCAGGATTCAATGATTTATGACTTGATGATTCACCAAAAAGTTACCAACATTCTTTAAATAACTTTTTTCAAATCTATGGAAGTTATACATGCTTATTGTAGGAATTTCAAAAAATACTCAAAAATATATACAATAAAATAAAAATCATCAATAGTTCAGTAACTATTGCTAACATATTGTTTCCTTGTCTTTCTTCCATGCACAAACAAGTTTTTTCCAACTATCACTGTGATAAACATCCTCATGCATAAATCTTTGACCACAGTTCTGTTTATTTCCTTTGAATAAATTCCAAGAAGTGAGGTTATAAAGGTAAGAGCTTTGTAAGGCTCATCATATATTATTACCAAATTGACCTTCAGAAAGGTTTCAACACTTTACATTTCCAAGAACTTTATTCAAAGTAAAAATTCATAGAGTCTAACCCTAGGGGATTTGTTCATTCAGCTATGGTGGAGCATATGATGGACTATTATGCAGCCATTGAAAATCATACTTTTGAGGTCTATATAATTAATGATGCAGGAAATGCTTATAATGCAACATTCAGTTAAAAAGTAGGATAGAAAACATTGTACCCAATATGATCCCAATTTTGTTTAAAAACCCCACATATATATCTAGAAAACACACATATATAGAGAGAAGAGAAACTGAAAGGCAATATACCAAAATATTAACAATGGTCAGCAGAGAACACAGAGTTGTAAATCAGCAGAGTTAAGAGATGAGGCTTTTAGTCAAAGAGAGCGGTGTTAAATCCCAGCTTTGCCACTTACAAACTCAGTCTTACAACCTTGGGCTACTTACATAACTTCTGTAGGTCTCAGTTATCCCCTCTATTAAAAAAATATGAAAAATGTATAAAAAAGAAACTACTTTCATAGGTTCATAGTAAGGATTAAAATAATGGAATGAATGTACAGCTCTTGGGATACAGTAATTGATCAATAAATGATTGTGATTGTCTTTGAATAATGTGACTACAGGGGCTTTTATTGTCTTTTGTATATACTTTCAAAATACTTTTGTATATTTTTAAAATTAAAAAGCATCACCGCTATTATCACAGAAAAATATTTCTCTTTTTAAAAGACAATGCTACTTCTTTTATTGGGGACTTACGTCACATTTCCATGTCTTTTGTTTCCCTTTCTACAAAACAAAAGTAAAACCCTAGGAATCTGTCTGGTTTAAAAAAAATTGTAGTGAAATAATAATAGTATACTGATGTAGAGTGCTGACTATCTACCAGGAACCCTGCAGTGGTATGTCAAGGGCAGAGCAGCGAGAGTCACTAGCCTGGTCCAACAAGAGGGGGTACCCTGTTGGCAGAGGATCTGAAAAAACAATAAAGCCTAGTCTGCTGGTTTTTTATTATCACCATGTGCCCACAATTTTAAACAATGTCAGTGATGAAAATACTCTTCCCTAAAAAAATCTATCTTAGAAACTGTTGAGTTTTAATAATATGTGTGTGTGTATATAGAGATAGATACGCTTATAGATATGATTATAGAATATATAATACTTATATAATATGCATGTATTATATAGCTATAGATGCTTCAAATTAGCAAACATTTATTACTTATCTCTTAATAAAGAATATTAAGTATTATCTCTTAATATTACTTATTTCTTAATAAGTGATCATTGGTACAATATATCTCTACATTTAAACAGTTGATGTAATTAAACAATGATAGCACAGTGGTTCTAAAGCTGAAGAAGCAAAACTGGTTCGATTTAATCTAATCATTCTAATGGGACAATTTGAACTTTTAATTTGAGTTTAAAACTTAAAACAGTGAAACAGTGTGAACTTTAAAGTGTAATATCTTGTTTAGTGTCAATTTCAGTTCATACAAACATGCATTTTTATTTTTAAAAACTGAAATGTATTCTTTTAAATTGTTAATTGCTTTGAAACTAAAGAAACTAAAGAATAAATTAAGAAAATGACTACTGATAATAATTTCATCATTCCAGGTGTCAAACATGCCAGGCGCACCACTGTAACCTTGCAAAGTGCTCTCCCTCATTTAATAATCATGATGCAATGACACAGATGCGGACACAGGAGTTCAGAGAACATACATAAGCCACACAAGGTCCCACACCCAGTAATTTGCTGAACTGGTTATCAAAACCTCATTTGTCTGACTCTAGAGGCCAAGATTGTAACCAATGTGTCAGGATGTTTGAGTTGCTAACAAGAAAGGCAAAGTGAAGAATAAAGGTTGTTGTCCTTCAGGCTCCTTTTGAGAAAGGAGCCTTGCTTCGGGGAAGTTCATTACTTTTGCCATGAACCTTGGTTCCTAGATTGTAAATTATCTGTACCAATACTTTTGTAAGCAATTACCCAGGGGCCTGAAAGAGTTTATGCACCTTCCAATAGGAAGCAATTTACTTTCCTTTCCCAGGAGAAAAAGGCCCATTAGCCTTCTAAATGAGACATTTTCTCTTATTACCTAATCACATTAATGGCCATTTAATTTTTTTCTAAATAATATTAAGATAATATAGAGGACTGATTTTCGGAGTTAGGGCAAGGATGCAATGATAAACCAAATGGGTTTTCTCAATAGGTTGATACCTGAAGGCATTGGTGCTCGCTACATTACACGTGCCTTGACGTTTACTTCCTAGAGAGGCTCCAACATTTACAATGTTTTTAAATGTGAGACTGCTCTCAAGCCACAACTTTTAATTCCACTGTGACATTATCCTTCCTATTCCCTGAAGTCATGAATGAGTTGTGCTTGGCAACACATGAACAAAATTGCTTATGTCAGGAAAAGGACTGGTAATAGGATCAGAACTTGAATGCTGAAAGTGTTGGGATCAGGTTACTAAAGTGTTTCCTCTGGCAAAATTTCAAGAGAACTTTTAGCAAAGGCCTCAATATGGAAGGCCTTATGTTTTAGGAAGGCACTTTTGTGATAGGAAGAGGGGCAGGAAGGAGAAATGATAAGAATTCTGACTTAATAAACGTTCATTGTGGGTGTGTTATGTGTCATGAAGGCTCTCAGACTTTCATCTTTTTTTTTTTTCTCTCTTTCTTTTTTTTTTTCTCTTTCTTTCTTTTTTTTTTTTTTAATTATTATTTCGGCATATCATGGGGGCACAAATTTTAAGGTTTCAATAAATGCCCTTTCCCCCCCTCACCCCACAAGTCTGAGTTTCCAGCATGACCATCCCCCAGATGGTGCACATCTCCCTCATTTTGTATGTATATACCGGCTTCCCCCTCCCCCCTACCCAATACCCTATTACTGTAGTACCTATGTGTCCACTTAGGTGCTGCTCAGTTAATACCAGTTTGCTGGTGAATATATATGGTGCTTGTTTTTCCATTCTTGGGATACTTCACTTAGTAGTATGGGTTCCAGCTCTAACCAGGAAAATATAAGATGTGCTATATCACCGTTGTTTCTTAGAGCTGAATAGTACTCCATGGTATACATATACCACATTTTATTAATCCATTCTTGGATTGATGGGCACTTGGGCTGTTTCCACAGCCTTGCGATTATGAATTGTGCTGCTATAAACATTCGAGTTCAGACTTTCATCTTTACATTAATCTAATGAGAGTTCTCTTTGTTCTTATTTCATAGATGGGGAAATTTCTTTTAGCAGAGAGGCTAAGGGACTTGCCCAAGCTGTCACAACTAGTAAGTGGTAAAATTGAGATGTTAACTTCCCTGTCTCAAGACCAGGGTTCCTTCTGTTATGCTACAGCTGTTTCCCCATGCCATGGCCACTTCTATCCACAAAACAGCTCTTTGAAATTAGGAAAAGAAAACACAGTGGTTAAGAGTATGGGCTCTGGCATCAGAAAGCTTGGGTTTGGATGCTAATCCTGCCTCTTAAGAGCTATTAGAATGGGCAAACTGTTATCTCTTAAAGTAGTGGCAATGACAATAATGTTTACTAAATAATCCATGTCTTCTACATTTTTTTCCCCCTTCAATTATGCAAGGATGTGTGACTAGCACTAGCTAATAAAATGCAACCAAAAGTGATATGTGTCATTTCTGGGCTGAGGCATGGAAAAATCCATGGGTAATTACCCATCCTCTCTTCTTCCTGAGAGACTGGAAGACCTCAGCTTACACAGGGTGCCGCTAAAATATCTTACAGCCTCCATAAGCCTGGGCACCTGAGACCATGTGCAATAGACATTGCCATCCCCACCTCACCCCAGTCGGGCCAACTCCTGTGTCATACATACGTGAGGGAGAATGAACCTTTTTTCTATTAAACCACCTAGATTTGAGGGTTTATCTGTTATAGCAGCATAATGCAGTCTATCAAGGCCAGGGGTCCTCAAACTTTTTAAACTGGGGGCCAGTTCACTGTCCCTCAGACCGTTGGAGAGTACGCACTGTGCGCTCGGGATGAGTCAGCTGCTAAGCAGGACAGGCAGCAGTGGCAAAAACACCCAGAGGGCCAGATAAATGTGCTAGGCAGCCCGCATGTGGCCCACGGGCCGGCAGTAGTAGAGGATAGCTGATCTAGACTATTTAACACACCTTATTTTACTAATCTCTAAAACAGCTATAATGATTTTTGCTTATTAGACCTACTGTGAGGTGAAATAGACTTTTATATGCTATACCTGAATATATTATCAAACTATCAAGAGGCAGGAAAAAAGAGTTGAATATATGGCAATCTTGGTGAATTCTTATCTCTTTTTTTTTTTTTTTTTGAGACAGAGTCTCACTTTGGTGCCCAGGCTAGAGTGAGTGCCGTGGCGTCAGCCTAGCTCACAGCAACCTCAATCTCCTGGGCTCAAGCGATCCTACTGTCTCAGCCTCCCGAGTAGCTGGGACTACAGGCATGCACCACCATGCTCGGCTAATTTTTTCTATATATATTTTTAGTTGGTCAATTAATTTCTTTCTATTTTTAGTAGAGACAGGGTCTCGCTCAGGCTGGTTTTGAACTCCCGACCTTGAGCAATCCACCCGCCTCGGCCTCCCAGAGTGCTAGGATTACAGGCGTGAGCCACCGCGCCCGGC